>JAPEVC010000266.1:0-45490 GCA_027946555.1 Gnomoniopsis sp. IMI 355080 | reverse complement strand
ACCTTCCATTACTCCGTCTGCAGCTTTTCGTAGTTGTACTGCGTTATGCACGGGAGGGGTTTACTGCTGTCAGAGATACTTGCATATGATTTTTGATTTTTTTTAATCTGCCTGTGCGGCGGCCCCGTGGGTGATGAGGGTGTACCAGACAGCATTAGCGGCATGTGGCCTTTCGGTAGGTGCCTGGATAGTACAGAGTCTGGGCTTTGCAAACGTGACTGGAAAATACCTAGGTACGAACAACTTTCACGCCACCACAATGAATGCTTCTGCTGAAGGTCTTGGTCTAGAAGCCCAAGTGGCCTGGCGGCTTCCCAGACCTTGCGTAGCCGGGATGCAGGAACAACAATTGACGACGTGCAAGCTGGCAAGCTGATGAAAATGAGAAACCATCCGAGAAAAGCAACCGAAGCTAGGGTTGACACGTACGCATGTGCAGCTCCTACAGTTATAGTGATGAAGAGCTTCAGAGCATGTGCAGTCTTCTATTGCGACTCTGTTGACGACTCAGAGGGTGAGGTCAAGATTGCCTCGCACACATTACCATATGACATGGAGACAGCATATGGCTACGGATTTCGAGCACATCCACATCAGCTTAGTTAATGTTCCTCTCGCTGAAATTTGCTTGTAGCAGTAAGTAGTGATTGGCGCGTTTGCCCAGGGAGGTTTTGTCGCTGGTGTCCACGATTTTCCACCACACATTAGGCTTTGGCCAGCTCATTGGAAAGTGGAACATTGGGAAGGGCATAGGAATGGACAAGTCCCTAATCGCTACTTGATAAAAGCGAGTGCTGCCGAGTGGCTGCAATTGTGTGCCTCGAATTCTATAAGGATGAGATCTGGAGTGACTTAGTGTACATGCATTGGAGGAAGCATCGATGGGAGGCGTGACTCAACACGGCGCAGGGTTGCAATGAGAGGAGGACCGCAAGCCGAATGCGCAGAGAGAGGGCTTTCGCCTTGTAGGGCACCGCTCGCTGTATCCTCGTCACTAAAATATGCAATGAGTCCTTTCGTTTGCAAGACATTGGGGTCCGTGGCTGGCTGGCTGGCTGGCTGGCTGTTGCACAGCATGGGGCCCTCGTCGCTTGTCAAGGTGGGTGTGTGAGGACGCAATGTAGGCCATCACGCAGGAAGGGTTCAGATGAAGATTGGGCAAGAGAGGACACCCTACATAGCCGTGGTTTACATAGAAATGGTACATCAATGTTGTGGTGCTACAGTGTGGTGTCACCATCTTGCGATCGTTTATGAGCGAAATACGTGTCCTTGGAATAATAATTATGTATCAAGCAAGTCTAAGATGTAAAGCTTGTAAAGAGGGTATAATAAAGAAATAGCCCGCCAAATGCCGTGGTCTGTGACACGTACGCCTGCGAAGAAGACCCTCGCGAGAGCATCGTCTACTTCCATGCGAGACCAGACCATTTCCAGGCTCAATCCACATCTCAAAACAAGATCCAGCGTATCCCCAAGGGCCAAATCTCCGAGATCAGTCTCTACACAGGCTGCTCCCCTGCAACAAGTCCCGCCCTCCGCGCCTCGTTCAAAGCCTTGAGCTTCGCTGTGCCAAAGCCCGCCACGCCATCCTCCTGATTGTCTCCCAGCCACGGCTTCTTGCTATCGCCCAACACACTTCCGGCCAGAAAATACACCATGAGTCCAATGATGATCAGCACGAATGCAACAGGGTACAGCGGTGCGACCGCATACCCAAAGACGTGGATTCCGATGATGACACCCCAGAAGTTGCCCGTCAGCAGGCTGATATCGAAGAACGCCGCGGAGCCCATGCGCAGTAGGAACGGCGCGAGACTGTAAAAGATAAACAGGCACAGCGTGTATCCGACAATGTACCCAATCACAGGGCCATTCCACACGGCCTGCTGGAAGGTATAGCGGTCAAAGATACCCGCCGTCGCGCCGCCGACCACCATGCCAATGACACCCATGAAGCTCAATACCTCGTACATCGGGCGGCGCGAGACATACCACTCCTCGAAGACGTTGCTAAGACCGTAGCACGTGGCGCCCGCAAGACCAAACAGGTCGCCCTTTACCTTCTCCGGGGCAGCGTAGTTGTTGGTGCCGTCCATGGCGTCGCTGCCCAGCAGCATACCCATGCCGCCGCAGGCGACGAGGATGCCGAGCAGCTGGAAGGGCCGGTAGCGGACCTTGAGGAGAAGGAAGGACACAATAACGACGCAGACGATGGACCAGAAGTTGAGCAGCTGGGCAGAGAGAAGGTTGGTATAGCGGTAGGCAAGGACGGTGAAGTAATTGCCCTCGACGTCGAGGAAGGAGAGGATAAAGTACTTCCAGCCGTCCGTGACGATAATACGCCACACCTTGCGCGGGCCGTAGCGGTAGAACATGTACGGCACGTAGACGATGCTGAGGAGCACGTAGTTGAACAGGCTTTGGAAGGCCGGGATAGAGGTGCCGTAGTCCGCGAGGAAGGTGGTGAAGGTGCTCGTGGCGGTGTTGGCGAGGCAGAGAAACTGGCCCAGCGCGAGGATCAACCAAAAGTCTACGGTCGTAAAGTACGAGTACCAGTGGACATTCTTCGCTTCGATCTTGCTCAAGCCCGCTGCGACGGCCGCGGTCTCGTCGCCGTCGCCGTCGAGGGCTGGCGTGGCGCTGTAGATGTGCGTTTCTACGGGGGCGTTGCCGGAGGTGCCATCGTAGCCATAGTCGCCTAGGGCTTTGTTTGGCACGGCGGAAGAGGTGGTGGTGGTGTTGGTAGCCATGGAGAGCAGCTGGTAGCCTTCTGTCGTCGGGCGTCGTTGCTTGGGAGCGATGGTCTGGAAGAGGGCGGCGTGGAGGGTCCTTGATGCGCTTCTTGCACTTTGCATGCGATTTTCTTCTGCGCCGAGCGTTCGTGAGGATGGGTGATGGGACCAAGTTTCCCGAGTGAAGTCTTTCTGTCGTCCCCTTGAGCAAGCGCAAAGACTTCAAGTCGCTTGCTAAGTGATCAGGCTTATATCGAATAGCACATGGACGGATGTGCCTCGCTCGATCTTGTGGTTGAAAGAGCAGAGTACAGTCCACTCTTGTACACGACGGAAGCGTCTAAGGATGTTTCCTGTACGAGAGTTGAAAGGGTCGAGAGCTTCGTCAGTCTACACGCGGGCATCGACGAGAATTTTCTTTCCTCTTAGCGAGGCGTAATGAAGGAGGGCGGCGTCGCCACCAGAATGATCCCTGCTGGCGTCACAATCATGGTGGGGGGGAGAGGGCTTATCGCCGGAATACCCTGAGTGTTGGCCCACTGCTAAGCGAAATCCGGGTGCATTAGCCCGCCCCCGGGCGATGGCGCCGGTGGTGTTCTAGACGGTCAACGGCACCGGCGGCCGGCTCGATTCTTTTGTTTCTTTGTAATGGTAATAGCGGTATTTTTTTAGCCTCGGCATGGGGAGCATGTTGTTAATGATGTTCAAGCACAAGTGGTTTGGGTGGTTAAATGATTCCATTTTTGTGCCTTTCACAGACAGCGGTGAGATTCTAACATGTATCTACGGAGTAGTCATGATTCATTCTTCTCCCGATTCCACCTTCAGGGACGCTTTTCTAGCGTGCCATTGGAGCTGCTCAGTCATGGTTTTTTGACCATGTTGAGACTGCACTGAGGCTTGCGCTCTCTCAGCGGCGTGGGATATTGAGCCTTGTTCCAGGATAGATCAGGTCCGGGTTTGGGATGTTGTTCAGGTCCGCGATCTCCTGGAACGACACCCCAGGATACTGCGACGCAATCCCTCTCAGCGTCTCTCCATCGCTCACTGTGTGCACAAGGTGACCACCACCGCCGCCACCGCCACGAGGACCCTCATGGGGAGGAGGTCCACCGTGGTGAGGAGGTCCGTCATGGCGAGGTCCGTCATGGTGGCGCTCACCATCATATCCTCCGCGGTGCTCATCGCCGCGGCGGTCCTCATGGTAGTCGTCCCGGCGCTTTTCGTGCTCCTCGCGCTCCTTCTTCTCCTTGCGGTCGTCTTGCCAATCTTCGACCTTCTCCTCGACCTCGTGGCCAGCAATAGCGCCGCCAATGGCTCCCACGATGCCGCCAAGCACGCCATGGCCACCGGCCTTGTTGCCGACGGCGTGGCCACCTAGCCCGCCAGCGATGGCACCGCCTAATGTGCCGAGGATTTCATGGCCCTCTTCGCTGGTCTTGTGGTGCTCACCGCGCTCACCGCGCTCACCGTCGCGCTCGTACTCGTGGTGACGCTCGTGGGGGTAGTCGGACATGATGTATAGCTGGGTTTTAGGGGGGTAGCGGGCAAGGTAAGTCGTATATATAGATTTTGAGCAGGTAGTATGTATGCAAGTGATAGTAGTGATAGAAGTGATGGTTCCAGCATCAAAGATCTCACGGAGTCAAGTGGAAACGTGGAACTTTATATACCGGGCTCTCACATGTATCTGCTGCTACGAGACCATGTATTTCTTACGTGTCAGAAAGTCTTCTCTCCACACGTCTGCCAATGATATGGCGAGGCCTCATTGCACAGCCATTCTGACCACCCAAACTCAGACTCGTTTAAAAGAGAGGCTATGCTGGGCGCTGTGTTGTCAGTGCTGGCAATGCTGTCCCGGTTTCGTCCCACCTAGTCGCCCCAGGTGAGGTCACTTCCCGGTGGGCGGCTCCACAATTGGTACCTTTTCTGCAGGACAGCACCTTGAAAAGGGTGTCTTGGCAGCAAGCTCTGGTCTTTGCAGGTTGCCGTGGCTGAAACTCTAGGGGCAACTTTGAGCTTACATTGTGAGCCAACGGACCTGGGAGCTTGAACCTGACAAGTCAACAAGCTTCCACTTGCAAAAGCTCTGGAACTGCCGTCGACCCACGTATGTCGATCTGTTGCCAAGGATGGATAGGCCCTCAGGATCCGTAGGAGAATAACCAGGGTATTCACTGCCTCAATTGTACGACATGGCCCTAGACGAAAATTTAGTCATAGAGAACATTGCCTTGGTTTGGGCTTCCCCACAAAGACGTACCGTTTCGCCTCATCCAGCTCCTCTATGAGTCGGCGAGGAGCATATCTAGGATCATTGGTCTTCTTGAAGCTCAGGGGCAGGAGGGGTAGCTAATGACCTCTTTGAGCGAAGGAGCCAGGAAGCGATCATAGTGCTCACCCGTGGCCCCTGGACTGCTGCTAACCTCAGGTGACCTCCAAGAAGACCTCGGACCCGAACATAGAGTCAAACACTAGAGCACTTTCTAAATATGTTTATGCAAGGAGAAACAATTGGAGGACATAAGCTGTTCAAAATTCCAAAAGGCTCTAGTTCCTTGACCTGGGGCTTGCTCAAGTCTCTATTTATAAAGTGAGGAGAGCCTGCATAACGAGTATTATACGGCGCCATTTGAGTAGCTACCTAAGGCAACTTAAAAATATACGATCCTTGGTAACCACGGAGGCGACCTGTAAGCAGGCTGCCTGTTGGATACTCGCAAGTCTTCTTTAATGATTCCCAAATGCCAATAGTAATCTAGATCCGTGCGAAATCTTCCGTGCGAAATCTTCATGGTCCCGGATGTCTTCAGATCACTGCCAGAAAAAGAAAAATCGCAACAATTATGCCCGCAATTCACTTGTATTGCTCCATTCCTTGGCCCTCAGACGAGCTCTATATCTTCAAACTCAAGCTCTTGTCCCTCTATTCGCTCAGGTGGTTCTTTAGAAACACTGTCCGTGCTCCAAGTAGGCTTTTCCTCGTTCCATAAACCACCCTTCATGATACCATCCACATATGCCTCCCCAATCACCACCATCGTCTTGCTCCTCGTTTCGTTCGGCATCGTGCTCGTTTTACTTTGAACATCGCTCGCTGCCGCTAGGACAAAAGGAACTTCACCACCCACCAAATTCCACACCTCGTCTCCAACCCTGACGTCCTCACCCACTATGCCTACTAGGCCCCTGGCCGTTCTGAAAATGCTTCTCCCAGTTAAAAATGTCCACGCCGCTCCAACGAGTTTGTTCATCGCCCGATCTGTCTCAGTCCCGCCCTCATCATCCAATATCTTCTTCCAAAAACAAGCGGGCCTTTGCACTGAAAACCTGCCAACATCCATGGTCATAGTGTAAACGCCGATGCCATCTTCGCCTACGCCACCTCGGTCTGCAGTGATGGTCCTCAGCAAGCACTGAGACATATCACAGCCTGTCTGATTGTAGGACAAAGGTAACCCGAGCTTCTCACAAAGTCGGACCAGGGTTTCTTGGAGGCCAGTCTGCCACGTTGCAAAGGTTTCCGGGGATTCTCCTGGGCTTGAGACTGGATATTTCGCAAAATGAGCAAGTAAAGCATCTGGATTTGTTGTACCGACAATGATGTCGACTCTAGCACCTCGTAGGGGTAGCACTGCGTTGTCTGGCCCAAGATTCAAGGGAACGACGTTGCGAAACGGTGCGCCATGGTTGATGTGGTAGAGGTGCTCGCTAGATGGCCAATCGAAGCCATGAAGGTACGCTGCCCGCCTAGGAAGTCGCCAATCTGGGACCCAAGTGGGCAAGGTTTCCTCATGATTCTTTGTTGTGAAGACACAGGTAAGTAAAGACAGGGGACCCTGACTTCGCCTAGTACAATGCACGCCCGAGAGGACAGAAAGACCGCCTTCTTGCATTATCATGGCCTTCGCAGCAGCTGAGTACGTCTCGGACGTGGTTTGAGTATAGGAGGGCGCCAGGGGAGGCAAGTTGGTGCGGTCCGCGAGCCCTAGCAGCGCAAATATCTTGTCACGATCATCAGTGGCCTCCAGCTTCCGAGTCAACGGCAAAAGAACCGCGAGATACGGAACGTGTCGAGATGGATTCCCGGCAGAGAAGTGGGCCAGTGCAACAAGAGTATCCGCCGATGAACCAAACACAGTCGAAACTGTCCCATGAACGCTCAGATATAGCGTTGCAGACACCATAGTACTCCAAGCCAAGGTGTGCTCTCCGCAAAGAAGCTGACAGCTAGCGGACAGGCAGGCTTCCTGGAATGTCCATGCCCGATGAAACCAGGGTCTGTCTACGAATGCGCGTATGCGAGCGAAGCTGTCTCTCTGGTGTTCTGTAACGCGTGTGCTCTCGCCTGCCAAATGCGTCGTCCTCGAGGCTGATGTCGCGTGATTCAGAGACGGCTGCTGATGCTCTGCCTCTGCGGCTACATGCCGCGCCTCCAAGTCAATCAAAAAGTCAAACACGCTGCGAATGTGTTCATCAGACTCGCCCGCCCAGATGAGCACGCTTTCTGCACCGGAGTAAATTGCGTTCATCAGTGGCACTTGGTGGCACCGCTCTGATAGGTCCTGCTGGTTGATACAGATCCCATCGATCCAGACCCGACGGTCGTATTTTGGGTCGCGGAGACGCCGTAGTAGAGCTGCAGCGTTGCGAGTGATATGCACTTGGTGCTCACCGAGATGCAGGATTTCGCGGCGACTCGGACTGCCCCATACGTAGGAGAGGGCTACATATGGCTTTGCTGGATCCCCGAGGTGATGATGCTCGAGGACGCCGCAAAGTGGGTCCTTGTACGCGCCGGGCAGGATGGTGAAGGTGCGGATTTCGTCTTCTTCTAGCGCATCGTATGTATATAAGCTGGGTGGCGGTTTGGCCCACGCTGAGTTTATGGTGCCTGTCGACTGTAAGCTAGATCCATGACCATACAAGACACTAGGCTACTTCACCTAAGGTTCGTTTTGCTATATCAACAACGTTGATCATCTTTCTCTTTGAGTTTTGAGTCCACCTAAAGACTTCAATGTGTTGCCTATATGAAGAGTCTCAAAGCTCGAAGATCTAAGTTGCCCAGGAGAACCTTGGAACATTCTGAGTTCAAAGATCTGTCCAGGTGCTGACCAGGTCATTTTGTGCCCCACCACTCTCCACTCATGCAAAGGAGGGGTTGTCCTCAAGTTATGGTGCCAATACAATGATTTTAATCGCACAAGCTAGTTGCTGGGTCTGATATTCACGGATGCAGATTGATGTTTGCGCCCGTGACTTTTAAATGTTGACTAATGACCACTTCAAAGTAGTTCACATCATCGAATATCATAATAAATGGAGTGCTAGGTTTTAAAAGCATATTGAATACGGGAGTGGCCCGGTGATCAATTCCTTATAAAGAGTCGGTGCAAGAAAAAAGTAAAAACCCCATCCTAATATACATAATCCTTTGCCATACTTCCGCGTATCGGTTTGTAAGAACAGTCCGATCGAACGTTCCGCAAAATTAAATCAGCTATAGGACAAGCCAGCTCGAATCGTTGAGTAGATGAGGTACCCCATATGGGAGGGCAGAAGGGACCGAAGACAGTCACTCCCGCCTAGGAAGAAACACACCGTCGAGAAGCCCCACGCAGGGTGGTTCTTTTAAGGCGAGAGTAAAAGCTTTCGGTTCCCATATACCCTCTTACAGCGAGTCGCGGTCTCCCTATACCCGATTATATTACAAGTAGGTAGGCGTTCTGAAATATAGAGTCTCTGCGAGACCGGCATAGGCGGCGTGATATTTATACGGGTCGCTGGGTTAAATTACCTAGGTAAGGATGTATCTTTTGATATTCCGTTATATTTTTCATCTAGTCCGGCACTACATTTAATCCTGTCAAACGAATAGAATTGAATATATATTATTTAGTGCGCTGGGAGAACTATAAAGCCGAGATCGATATAAAGGCGCCGAAAGCATCCCTCGAGCGAGATATACTAACGATCGTGCGAGTCTTAAAGGAAGCTTTATCCTCTGGAGCTCAAGGGCCAACTACTACGGAAATACCGCATATAATAATTTTCTGCTATATTTCAAGATAGTATATTTCATCTATATATGATTACTATTATACGATGAAATGCCTTGGCTCGTTTCTCGAGCCGACTCTTAGATCCTAGAAAATCTTAGCTATGCCCTCCCTCCTTTGGATAGTAGAGAATTTCGGGGTAGTTGAGGCCCAGCAAGGGAGGCCAGCTTGATCGTTTTGCCGTAGGGAGCTCCCCCAAGCGGGCATAATCTGACCTTGGGAGCTATCGAGTTGTCCAAATAGGTACAAATGTGGAATATGGCCAATCACAGGGCACGGTTTGATTAGCTAATAGGGATCTGAAGGCCTTATGCCCTCTAGTCCTGTACGGTTGGACTTACCTCCTTCCACATCTACACACTAATCAACTGCTATTGACCTGTACTGCTGTTTTTGCTATTTGTTTCGTACGATCGTACCTAAGTCGAATCAACAACAAAGTACTCGCAACACAGGCTAATAAGATCGCGATACATCGTTCTGAGGAACTTTTCCTTCGAACACGCGAACTGGTAATGAAGATTATGAATGCTATAACATTGCAGGACTACCTAAAGCAAGAACGTTTGCGAAGCGCTTGAACGCCAATAAGTTTACCAACCCACTGCCTACTTACCTAAACACCGCTACTGCTGTTCATTTTTCGTCTCCGTCCCAGTCACTGTCGTCGGAATCCCATTCCATGGCTGGAATTCCGTACATATCCGCGTCGGGGTAGTTATACTCTCGCCAGTCTCGCGGTGGATGTGAGAGAAAGCGATCGATGTAGTCTTGGTCAGTCGCGACCTTAGCTGCATGCTCTCGAATAATAGTCGCGACCACATGGTGACCCTTGCCCCTTGCCGCACGGATAGCTCCGTCATAGCCAGTTGTGCCTCTGATATGACTGAGAGCTTTCGCATCGAGTAGCAGCTTGACCGTATCCAGGCGACCATTTTGAGCTGCACAATCCAAAGCCGTCTGGCGGCGGTATATAACTGCATAATCCTCATCAGTGACATGAATCGGCAAAATCCAGCTGTTTGATGGTGCCGCTGGTGGTGCGTTCACATCGGCGCCGCGGCGCAGAAGCAGGATCACAAGAGCAAGATCTCCGGCCCCTGCCGCGTCCTGAAGCGCAGTGGCGCCATCGACGCTCGCAGGAGGCGCATTAACCTTTGCCCCGTGGACAAGAAGAATATCAATGATCTCTGCCTCTTGATTTTGCTGCTCGCGAGTTGTGGCTTTAAAACTGCAGATCATCTGGAACGCTGTCTTTCCGCTGACTCCGGGAGGTGCGTTGACGTCCACGTCTTTTTGCAGCAGGGCCAACACGGCTTCTTTGTTGCATGTCATGGCTGCCTCTTGCAGCGGATTCATTTGACCTTGGGGATAACGAAGACCAGGTCTTATGAAGAACCTGCGAGATTGACGATCCTTATCGGCACCTCTCAAAAGTTGTGGAAAGATTCCCGTTCCCACACCCAACACGAGCCAGGCAGCGAGCGGAGAACCGTTACGCAGCCGATCACGAGCGTGACCTTTCCCATAAACGTACCAAAACAAGTTTCGGCGTATCTGCTCGTTCTCCAACGGCGAGTTTCGCGATGCAGAAGCGCAAAGCTCCAGCATCGTTGCTGATGACATGTTGTAATCTGCTTCTCGAACGCCCTCGTCAACAATGCGACAGGCTATCTTGAACATTGTTGGCGATGTTAATAAGTCTTGCGCAAGCAAAACCTTGAGTAGATCTGATGGGTTCGGTCTTTCTTGGATAGTCGCACGATAGCTCCCCGGTCTTTTAAAAGGCGGAACATGTGACATGCATCCCGCGCGTCGAGGCGTCCTGCGTTACATGCGAAGTATGCCAAAATGCTGATCTTCTCTGTTCCTTCGGTAACTTCAGCGTTGATGTCAACTCCATTGCTCCATAGTATCTCGACTTCATCGGCTTTGTTTTGTCTTGCTGCCTCAGCGAGAGCAAGAGCTCCGATCCTAGCAAGGTCAGGCGCCCGCGCATGGGAGATAAGCAAGTCTAGAAGACCTCTTTCTTCCGCTCGGGTAAACCTCTCCAGTTGATCACCTGTCACGGCAGCCCCCATTCCGAGGAGGAACTGAACTGCAGGAATTTCCGATTCCAGTTCACCGAGTGTACAGCGTGTTATGACAGCATCGAGAAGAAAAGTGACCAAGTGGGTGCACTGCATCTTAGGTTCTGCATCACGGTCTTTGCAGAATCCCATGCATTGAAGGATTCCGACACCATTTGTAAGTTTCGAGAGTTTGTGGACCAAATTTAGGTTTGTCGGCGTACGAAGCCAGCGACGAGGTCGATATGAGGATAGCAAAAATTGCTCCGCCGCAATAGCCCGCAAGAGCACTTGTACAATGTCTTCGTTTCTGTTGGACCCCTTGGATGCCAAGTAATTGTCCATATTGTCGGTCTCCATCGCGAGAAGCACGCCTGCCCTAGTGATTCCAGAGACAAAAGCCCGGCTGTGGGCAAAACATCGATCGAAGATTGCCCGCTCGAAATAGAACAAGTAGTCTAATATAGACGGCCACAACGGCGTCGCATGAAACTCAGACCAGTCGATATGGTCAAGAATCCGATCCAAATATCCTGTCGTCTTTGCACTCTCCTGGAACCGTAACGTCGTGTGTTGCAAAGCTGGCCATTTGAAATCGTGGTCAAGGTTTCCGCCAGCTTCAAGTAGCAGGTCCATCCCAACAACCCAGAACTCCTTGTGGGCCTCATCGAGGTCTTTATGGTACTGTACTAAATTTTGGAAGGTTGTCTTCTCAAATTTGTCATTCGAAATATCGTTCCTGTAGTCTGAGATGGGCCGGTTGACATTGCAATGTACCACGAGCAGTCGTGCGATTGCAATGTTTCCATTGATAATTGCCTCGACAATCGTACAATTTTGGTGAGAGATGAGCCTGGGAATTGCATTCACGCGGCATCCTTTTGCCAACAATCTCCGCGTCACATTCTCAAGACCCATCGACGCGGCAAACCACAAGTAATCCTGCCCGCAGCCTGGAATATCAAGCCATCCATCGTCCAGGCCAGCTTCGATCAGTGTGGAGAAGAGTCGGTTTTGTCTGCCCTTACCGGCTATCATCAGAAGCTTCCCTTGTGCGCCCCTAATGCTGACCAACGGGCTGTTCACCAGGGCTTGACGGACATGTTTGGGGAGAAGCTGTAATGCGGCTTCTAATGAGGTGAACAGATCTGTAACACGACCGCTATGTACATCGATAAAATTGTTGGAGAGCTGATATACAGCCATCGAGAAGAACATGTAAGCTTCGAATTCGGTTTTGGGGGAAATGGCCCTATTTGTGGGCGATTGAGCGGTAGCAGACTGATATTTCAGGATGAGATCGAAGAGTGTCAAGTTCAACGAAGGCTCATTCATAGACGAAGCAATATTGTTGGCATCTGCTATTAATTGGCTCGAAGGCATTCCCTCGAATTGTTTTCCAGATGTGAGAGCTACTGGCATGGTCATGTCGCGGCTTGCGGGAGTAATAGTAAGTCCTATAAAGACCTGTTAACCACTATGTCTTTTTGAGGCCGACGGGCAGCATTGTTTGGAGAGTAAACGCCGCCAAAATTGTCAAAGCCTCCATTTTAGAGCAATTCATACCTGAGAATGCCTCGATGAAACACATCATAGGGAGGCTGCGGATGTTCATAGCCATCGCTGGATCTTGGCTCAGAAGTGGGATGAGTTCCAGTCTTTCCTTCATTGTTGGTCTTGGGAAAGGTTCAGAGCGGACGAGACGCATGTTCTGTTGCTTTGGCAGAGCCCGCGGCGTGGGCTGAAGCAGTGCGCCAGGGTTGGCTGCGGCCGATTGTCGTGCTGTAAGCGAGACACTCGGGTGACTCTGCGAGAGGGGAGGCATTGGACAGGATGAGACGCCTCTTTGTGAGGATCTAATACTGATGCCGGGCGGGAGTGTTGGAAGCGGTCCTGTTCTGGTCAGTACACAGAGCTTGACTCCTTGTCTCATTCAGCTGGAAGAGATGGGCCAACCTTGACGTTGTCGACCAACCGCGTCCGCACTCTTCATGTTCTTCCAGACTTGGTTCCACTCGTAACGCCTACCATACGCGGTGACCAAGACTTGAACGTTCCCCTTCGTTCTTTTGAGCCTCAGGTCTCCTCTAACTCGGTTCGGGTCCTCAAGAAAGGGCTGGACGTGGTACCATATGTCCTGCCAAGTCTCTTTAGCGACGACCTTGCGAATTTTGAGAACCCCCAGCTTCTCCTGCCATGTCTTGATACTGTAGTGGTGGTCAGCTCGAGAGTAGACATGGCGCAATTCTGATCGGCTACATGGAACCGATATCGTTTCCCTTGAAGTGCAAGACGTAAATCTGGGAAACACAGTGTTGACTTGCCTGAATGGCCGGGGCCAGTATGGTTTGGCTTCCATCTGCTGTTTCACGGCCTTAATCTTCATGTTCCCCACGTTGTAAAGTTCTCTGATCTCGGCCTCATATCTCTTAAAGCAATCACCCTCACTGAAGTTACGATCTTCACGTCGTGGTTCGTCCATTTTGTGGAGAGGTGCTTTTAGCAGATCTTTGGACATTGTCGCTGGCGTGTATTACTTGCAAATGTGACAAGAAGCTGCGACGACAATGAACCAGGAGACTTCGACAGTGCACAGAATTATACGAGGATTCCCACAGAAGGAACCCGATTGTCAGGGAGAAGGCGAGATGATGTGCAGATATCAGCCGGTCTGAGACTCACTGGATTCGGAGGAGACTGTTCACTTACTAAATACTCAGACAGAAAAGCGAGGCGGACCGCAGCACCAGTTGATTCTGGAGCCGATCTGCATGGGGTGCGTTGTCCTCGGCAGGCTGCGCTATCTGTAAGAACCTTCATTGGGTACTTGACCAAACTTCTGCCAGAATGACGGCCATGTATGTATGATGGAGTTACACTGCAATCTGGTCAGACTTTAGCGTTCTTGTACCAGCCAAAACGCCACAGTCGACCAAAGCACTGTCGCACACCAGTGCAATGCCCTTGTCTCGGAGTACGTTCGAGTCAATGCATATTGGCATTGCGCCACGCCCCTGCAGTAGCAGCTGGAGCCTAGAGACTTGACCAAAGTTCTGTCAACACTTGCCGCGGAAGATTTTCTGAGTACTAGTACTTATGTATGTATAGGTATGCAGCATGTGCCCCCCCCCCCCCCGAGTCGACCAAACTTCGGTTTCCACGACAAGCATGGGTAAAACCCTGACTTACGGTGGCCAGGGGCAGAATGTGCACTGCCCATCGTCCACGCATCACTGGCAACTGCGTGGATAATCATGAAATGCCCAATGCCAATTACAACAAGACACCCTTGCTGTGAGGCATCGCGATCACAGGTTGCCCAACCTTCGGATCGTGGATTTGGAAAATTGACCAGAGTTCGGTCTTGCATCCCACGATGGATGTATTTAAAGCTGGTGCTTTTGGTTATGTGAAGGCTTCTCGAATTACCTCCCTTATCCTATCACACCGTCCCAGAAGTCTTCACCTTTAGCCTTCAAAAAAAAGTGGCTTTGCTATCAATATTCATCCAAATACACATCAGCTGTGTAAAATGGCTTTGACTTCAGCTGTCACACCATACCTGGCCATCCTCAGCCTTATCATCATGTGCGTTCCCGGCTTCTTCTGGGCCCACAAACACGCCTTGGGACGGCCAAAAAAGACGCAAGCACCTTTGCTCCCACACTATCACCTATCCCCCTCTTCCGTCATTTTTCTGCGACGGGACGATGTGGGCGGATCACACTACAATCCACTTCGCCTGGATAGCCGTCAACCCAGACGCGCCATTGGCGACAATGCTCGGTTCCACGGGGCGTCTATGCCTGAGTTGAGACCCGGTACTGGAGTAAGTTATTGGCGGTAGTCATTCAACAGGGCCTGGTTTTAAGCTAATCAGTGTGTTTCCTCAGGCTGACACGTGTTTTGAGCTCGAACCACCTGCTGAAGCCCACATGAGAGATGACCCAGTCAGCCACAACTCGCGGACATTTTAACGGTCATGGAAACTCATCTCCTATTCAAGGATGATGGAAATTACTTGTTCATCATCTCTCCCGCTTTTACATTGCTCTAGGTGCAGCACTGTAAACGGTAGGCGAGGAGGTATAGCGGCGTCATGGTGTGTACCGAAGGCAGACACCAACGGACGTGGGATTGGGTGATGGAAACTTTGATTCCCGGACGTGCCCAGATCTCAAGTCACGTCGAGAATTCGGCTGGAACCCTTCCACGACTCAAACAGAGGCCTAGGGATATGCCATAGTTGTGTCTTCCAATGCGCAGGGTCAAGCCCGAATTCCTGCCTCAAATTATGCAAATGCTCATCAGGCAAGCCAGCACCATCCTCACTCAACTCGTTTATTGTCCGGAACGTTTCGGCGTGGAGGGGAAACCAGAAGTTGATAATTTCCATCAATGACAAAGACCAATCCCGACTCTTGGCCAGTTTCAATATTCCACCATGGTCTTCATGGATGTATATTGCTGAGTGCAACTGACGTCGGTCCAGACCCCAGTGACCCGTGACTGATACCATTTTTCCGCTTTTATCAACCTCGCTGAAGTTGCAAGTCTGACTGAAATCAAGCGTGAAGTCCTTCTCAGCTCCATGTAAGAAAAAGAGCAACCATACCGGCAAGAGGGATGCCCTCAGCGATGTCGTCACGATGCTGTGCCATACCAGGTTCTGCCAAACACTGACAGAGACTTGGTATTTCTCAACATCAATGGGTGCATTTGGCGATGTTCCGTATGCAAGGCACGTTGCCAAGCTTCGAAGCAATCTGTCAAATGTTGGACTGCCTTTCATCACCACGAAGGCTTTGTTGAACCAGCCATACAACAGCGCCTCTTCGATACGATGCAACATGGCCTCAAAGAGGACATCATCTTTTCTTGGCGGGCAAAGCTCATACAGGCCATGGTCCAAGGCGATTAGGGTAATTTCATTTTCTGGATAGCGATAGCGGTAGACGAGCGGAGTCATGCCCCAACCACGCCCATTGATCCACTCGCTATTGTATGGGAAAGGAAATCGCCAAGTTGTGGACACTTCAACCCGGGCTAGTCGCTTCAACTGCTTTAAGGTCGCGCAAATCGTTGACGTATCCACATCTTGAATATGATAGAAGAGGGTGATAAGGCGCCTCACATCTTGTAAAAACCAATCATTAGGATTGGATTTCGAGTTTGCGGGTAGTGCGAAAAACTCTCGCCTTCGAGTTGATTTCTGCATAAATACTGGCTCAGACTCATCATGTGGCGAGATCATTACAACTGTGAGAGTATACTGTTAGTCACAGCCCAGATCTTTACGATGGGTTTGTCCCTGCCATTGAGTGGGAGATCTGCAGCACCAAAGCCACATACCTGGGCCCGGAGACCAAGCTTTCAGCTCGGCGATCAGCGACTGACAATAGTAATGCAATCTGTCAAAGCCTTGCGAGTGCTCTTCGATGCACTCTTTAACATCGGGGCGTTTGAAAAATTCAATGAGTGAGCGATGTGAAAGTTGAACTTTTTCTCTTCTGAAGGGATCTTCAGGGTCCTGTCGAGTTGCAGGTAGAGATTTGATGCTCAGGAATCCCCGGCATCCACCGTTCAGTTGCTTCTGGCATCGGGACAGGCGCTTAGTAGTCTCTGTAGTGGTCAAGTAGCCCTTGATATCCTTCGCAAATTCTTTGTTGTGATCATAGTCCTCCATAAACGATAGCGTCGTCAAGTATAGGTGATCCCGACAGATAGCGATTTCAGCCTCGTCCACAGCGAGAGACAGCACCCTCATGGCTTTTCGACGCCTGGCGACATCCAATTCATTCTTTATAGAGTTGAATATGACTTCAAATAACTCCTCGACTTCTGTGGGGAGCACATTGATGGAGTTCATAAGGTCTTCAATGTTGTCCTCTAGCACAAGACCTCGCTCAACGAGTCTCAACGCTAGAGATACCCAAAGAAAAACACCTTCCGCTCTCACGAGGAGTGCGTTGCCTAACTCCGCCACACCCTCAGGATCATACAGCAATTTAACATCTTCGTTATTCCGCAACGTGTCGTAGGTGAAAAGGAGAATGTCGTAGTGCGTCACTTCGTGTAGTCGAAATTTTGGACACTTTGAAAATCGTTGCTGGAATATGGTCAATTCTCGGCTGGAAACACAAATCTTGATGTTGTCAGAGCCCGACTGAGCCCATTCGAACAAAGTCGTGATGAGGGTGTCTTCGCGGCCTTGAAATTCATCGAGTCCGTCGATGAAGAACGCAAATTTGTGCCTTTCATAGATATCCGGTGCCTTCATCAAACCAGAGAATGCATTTTGGATGTCGGCCTGGCGGAAATGAATCATCGCCTCCGGGCTGGCATAGGCTGCCTTCCATTGATCAGGGAAAATCACACGTATAAGTTCCGGGTATTGCTCCAAGACGGAATACAGGAGCGTTCGCAGCAGACCATGCAATGATCTTTGAAAGTCTGTCCCATGTCTCCAAAAGAAGAATGAAGCAAAGACTAGCTCCTTGTCACCTGCCCAGGAAGCCAAGTACTCCTTTGTTCGCTCGCTTTCCGCGAGATACTTCATCAGAGTCGACTTCCCTGCTCCGGGTTTTCCAGAGATGTGAAAGATTCCTGATCCCTTAGTCAACCAGTCAGTGAGCTTACTTTGAATATCGCGTCGCAAAGGCTCTTCTTCCTTGTAAAAGTAGGGTATTCGTCTCAGCCATGGATCGTCCAATTTCGTAGTTGCTACTCCCATTGAGCTCGAAGTTGTGCCTTCCAGTAGCCATTTGAAGGTGTTTGTATGGGCTTCCTCAATGATTTCGAAGCGACTTTCCATCTTCTCATCTCGAAGGGCCTGCAATATCTTGTTATGAAGGACTTTGGAGACTGCATGATCGGAAAGATCGAGAATGTGGCGTGCTTGATCTTGGAGTTTAGAACATGACTTCATGCCGGTGACAGCTTGCGTCAAGAGTGCCAACTGCTGCTTGAGGGAACCTAGTTCTATCTCCTGGCATTTGCCGGTCTGGGAGATTTCGATTAGACGGCTGATGCTTTCGAGCCTGAAGCATGAGGTAGGTAAGTGAACTATACACTGCAAGTCTCTGTATTCTGCTACATTTCAACAGGTACTTACCTTGTTGTGTGCGACAACTGCAACTGCAGCAACTGACGACATTGGTCCAGTCGAACCTCGAGGTCCTTCTTCTGGTTCTTGTTCCTGACATTTCGCGCAAGAGCACTTAGGACCTGGCGCTTTGAACTTGGATTCTTGGCCTTCAACTTGTCCAAAAGCCTCTGAAGGTCATCTGAGAGCTCAAGGCATTTATCCGCGACTTCGACTAATCGTATTTGATCTACCGACATGTATTTCTTATCACGCTTTGCGGCTGCCAGCTCCACCGCCACAGATTTCAGGCGTACGTTGAGGAACTCGACTTGGTCATTGGCCTTCGTCGTGCCGGTAGTTGATGTACGAACCTCTTCCGAGGCAGCAACAATTTCATATCCGAAGTCGATGAAGGTGATGACACTTGACATAAGGCCAATGGCAGATAGGGGATCCATTAAGCACTGTTAAGCTGACGAAGTGTAGTCTTTATATAATGTATATATGTTGTGGGGCACGCAAGCCTGACAGGACAGACGACAGTATCTACCGGAGGTTCAATCTCGGCGTTGTTTGCTCAAAAGTGACTGGGATTTATCAGGATGATCGAGGAGTGAGCATCACGGTAACAATCATGCCAGGCAGCGACGAGTTTTGAACGACAGGGCTCAATGTAACAATGCCTTGCAGATCATATGCATAACTGCCTGAGGCATGAAGACCCAATTATAGTATATTCAAGTAAGCCGAAGTTGGTCTTCTAATGTGCAATTCTTATCTTTTTCATGTTACATAAAGTGATATATGGTTTCACAGTTCGAAAGAAGTGTCAAAAACATCAAAATGGTGCAAATACACAGCTAGCGGACCGGGCGGGCGGGCGAACATCACTCAACGGACATCCATGTTCATAGAAGCCGTATTGCTTCACGAACATCGGGTCCTGAGGCAAAAGAGGACGAATCAGAGCCGGTGTTTTGGAAGAGCTGCGATTTCCGTTCGGGAAAAGGCTCAATCCGCCAATGCTAACGAAGAAAGCCGGACGTACAATAAAGACGTGTCGGTGGCAGGTAGCTACAGGAGCGTTCATTGCACTGGCTTGAAACGAGAAAGTGGTCAATGATCAAATTAAGTGGTGAGCTGTCACTGATCATTAACCGAATTAGTGGCACGAAGGAGTTATTAGTATGTCTTTGAGGAAAATGAAAAGACCCAGCTGGTGGGAAAGCTTGAGAAAGAAAGTGCTTTTGTTTCCGGATGTGATGATGGAGAAGACGCTTTTTGTAATGCGCGGCAAGTCTAGGTCTGCAGGAACGATAGGAGGAACGGGATAGCAAGTGACTAGGTCAACAGAAAGGTATTGTCCCTCGCGTTCTTATCTGGAAGACGTAAGAGTGGTAACAGGTCGTGTAAGCAACCATCCTATGAGTCTATATCATGATCAGGCGAGCGCAACCACCTGCACCTCCATTCTCGCCTCGACTGATTTTCACACATGAGTCCATAGCCGAATCCTCTCTCCTATCATTCAGTACGTAAACTTGGCAAACCTCTTGAGTCACCATAATATAAACCCAAGACACCATCGCTAAACAAAGGGAAGGGAAAAATAAAGAGAGAACCCTTAAATAAACCGAATCCCCTGTTCATCCGCAAAACCCGTCGGACTTTTCAACCCATGATTCGGCCTCCTCAAGCGATCGAACGGCTCGCCCGTCGTCGTCGTCGTCGTCTTAGTTGTCGGTGACAAAGGTCCAGGAGCGGGCACGACCGCGTCCTCCTCATCCACCGTCACAATCGCCATACGCTTCTTCTGATCGTGGCCCCGCACCCGCCTCTCTCGCTCGCGGATCTTGTCGTATTTGATTGACAACCCCCGGGCCAAGCCAATACCCCCGGGATTCTCTTCTCCTCCACCAGTGCTCACCATGTCGCCGCGCTGGTATGGCGCCCGCTCCTCCTTCCAACCGCTGAAATCTGAACGAAGCTCAAAACCACCACAAGCTCCGCCTCCAGCCAATGTACTCGTCGGTGTGGTGGTGTTGTTAGTAGTAGCCGCTTGCGGTGTCCAGGGGCCCACGTCCCCACCACCCACTTCGTCCGCGTACCGTGTCGCCATGATGTTGATCGGTGCCGGTGGCGGTGCTCTTCCACTATCTCGATGATGCAGCGACCGGCGCGCCGTGAATCCTCCTGCCCCGGCCACCTCGTGTGGCGGACTCGCGAAACCTGATGATGGTGCTGATAACGATGGTGCCGGCAGCGGCCAGTTCGGGTTGTTAGTCAAGTCGGGCACGATACTAGGCGATGTACGCAAGCCGGGCATGGCCAATGTCTGCTGCTGCTGCTGCTGCGAGGGTTGCGTCGGCGTCGTCGGAAGCCGGCTGCTATTGCTGCTCTTTTCGGGGATTGGAAGCGGTGACGTGGGCGGGGCGGATGGTGCAGGACCATACCATTCGGGTCTCGGGGAGCGAGCGAATTGGCCGGTGCTACTGCTGTTGCTTCTGCTGCCGAGGATCGGTCGCTGTTTCTTGATGGTAGGTGGTGGTGGCGGCGAGAAGACGCTGTAGGAGCCGACGCCCACACCCGCTATGGGCGACGTGGTGCATGATGTGGCGGTACTGCTGAGCCCGCCGCAGTCTGTCGTTTTTATTGTCGCGTCTCCTCCTCTGTTGGGTCCTCCCGGGCTGCGTATTTGCTGCTGCCGCACCACGTCCTTGAGAATTGGACTTTCTATATCGTCGAAGCCGCTGCTGTTGTTGTTCACGACGACGCTACGCGGGAAGTAGGGGTTTACGTCGTACTCATCCAGGCTGGGCCGTTGGACGCCTCGGGCCGTCGTCGTAGCAGCAGCGGCGCTGCTTGTGGTGTGGACCTTGACGGGCCCGTACTCGCCCAGTGTAGGGCGCGAGGGCTTCACGGCGCCGAGGCGCGGGCGCGGTCGCTGCTCAACAGCCAGTGGTGTGGTGGGCGTCGTCTTCTTCTCCTCCCTTCCTTCCATCATGCCAGCTGTCTCATGAGCAAAGCTTTCCAAGAAACTTCCAAACGGGCTCTCGGACCGGACCTCGAGCAACGGCCGACCCGTTGTTGTCATTGTTGACATTGTACTGTTCGCCGTCGACGTGGAGCTGCGCGGGGGACCCACCGGTCGCGGGGTGAGTGGGAAAGGCTTGGGTGAGATGAGTGGCGGCTCGAGGATCATGGGCGACTCCCCTTCATCTGCGTCATCGTCGTCGTAGTCGTCATCATCCGAGGGGTCGTCTTCGCTGTAGGCGCTGCTGGCGTTACTGCTGTTGGCACGGCTGCGGATAATGACCTCGGGTCGGTTCTCGAGCGCGGACATGGCTTGCGCTTGCTGCAGGGACTTTTCAAACTCCTCGATCTGCAAGCCGAGACTTGCGCGGCCTGCTGCGCCGACCAGCGTAGTGTCACGTTTTGCCTGGACGGTGCGCAGGACGGGCAGACCTTCTGCTTCTGCTCCTTCGATGTCGACATCTTCCTTGTTGTTCTTGTTGTTGTTGTTGTCCTCCTTGCTCGGGCGTTGATGATGCGAGAGGGGCGGGGATGGGAGACCGTATGGGGCGTTGGTGACGCGGTAGTCGACCATGTGCTCCTCCTCGTCGTAATCCTCGTCGCTGTGGATATCGAATGGGGTCATTTGCTGGAAGAGAGGCGAGCGTAGTGGTGGTGGTGGTGCATTCGTTCCTGTCTCGCTGGAAGTTGGGCCTTGGGGGATGTTTTCGTAGGATTGTTGCTGCGGGCGCAGCATTTGTGAATTGAGGACATGTTGTTCTCCGTCTGCGCTGCGCTGCTCTGTAGACTCTTCGCCTGATCTGCGGCTGGTGGACGGTGGTATACTCGGTGACTCCAGCGGAGCTTCGATAGTGGGGACAGAGCTGCTCGTCCGTTTGGCGCCTGTCAACGATGCTTCGTCAAATTTCACGGAAGCAGGACTCGAGGGCGTCAGAGTCCTGTCCGCGGCAACACTACTCGGGCGTTCCTCCTGATGGGATGCAGCTTGCAATCCTATGCTAGGTTTGCGCCCCGGCATGTCTTGCTCACTTTCGATTGAAGCCGGTGGCGACGGATATGCCATCCTCAGCCTAGCAAGCTCCAGCTTCTTCTTGGCCGCTTCCAGTTTCTTCTTTTGTTCCTCCAGCTCGGCTTCCAACCGCCGTCTGTCCTCGATCGCTAGCGGTGGCGGAGCCGGAGCCGGTGGCTGTTCCTCTTCCCGCGTGATTCGGGCTGCGATCTCGTCTACGATCTTGCCAGGATCGTCGCCTAGTAAAGAGTCGGTGTCACTTTTGAGCGGGCTCTTGAGCGGCGAGGGCAGCTCATACTGGCCCAGGGGGCTCTTTGGTGTACCCCCGAACGTTGTGGTGGACGCGTTGGGAAGGTCGATGTGGAGGTTGGGCTTTTCGTTGCCATGCCCATCGCGCGCCGTCCCTGGCGATAATGATGACTCTGAGCCACAGTAGCCTGGCGAGGGGAGGCTATTTTGTTCCAAAGGACTCCGCTCCAAAGGGCTTCGTTCCAAAAAGCTCCTCCTCGGAGCCGGTCCAGATGCCGATGTCGAGATTTTGGCGAGTTGGAGAGGCACTGTAGATGGTTTTTGCGCCGCTGACCCGCGCATCGAGTGTGCTGTGCCCGGCCTTGGTCCCGCCTCGCCTCCGAGTCTCTTGAGTGGCGTCTGAAGGCTGGTGGAGGACATGTTTCTCGTCTCCATGCTAAGGCGCAAGTTCGAATCAGAGCTGAAAGTCTTCAATGTCGGGCTGAGCACGGGGCCTGTACCAGCAGGGACGGCGGCGGTTGTCCCAAGAAGCACGGCGCGGATCCCTTTGAAGTCAGACTCGGAATGCTGCTGCTGCTGCTGCTGCTGTGATAATAAGGGATCGCCCGGATACAGACCTCTTGGCCCATGAGTGCCTTGCGACGTACGCGGTCGATTTATTCCGCCATTGGTGGCGAGGAGTGGAAAGTAAGACTCGCGGCGGCCAATGTACTCCTCGGTCTGGTTCCCTTGTGGTGTAAGTTGTGGTGGGGCATCCACCCTTTTCCTGTGGCTAATAGTTAGATGAAGAGCGTCGAGGGCAAGCGAAGACAAAGAGGTCGTGCGCCCTTTGATGATAATGATGACATTATTATCCAAATCGAACTCACTTTCGCTTATCGGCCCCAAACTTGAGACCAAAGAAGGACACCATATTTTACGGTTCTTGTGAGCTCTCTCGTATTCAAAATGCTCTATGCGAGGGCCCGATATATCGTCACGCCGTAAAGAAGAAGCGGCTCACCCGAGACTGTGTCGGGTACAAACTGCGGGTGGATTAAGAATAAGATTATCAAACGAAAAATAAAGAAGAAAAAATGAGTGTGAATGGGTCAATATTCCCAGCGCGCCATGAATATTCAAGGAGCGACGACGGTGAGACAAGACAAAGGACGAAAAAACACAACCCAGATGTGATGCGCTCGTCCTAGGTGTCCATCTTGCGAGCAAAGGATGAGGGGGGAAGGTGAGATGTGAGCGCAATTGGGGGTGGAATTCCAAGAGACGCTTCACACAAACCAGGTTCCACAGACGGCCCTTTTTTTCTTTTCTTTTTCTCCCATGCGAATCCGTTGCGATTGGCAAAGACTTGGGTCGAGGGAGGGGGGGTGGCACCAACGCGATGATACCACCGCAAAGCGCAAGAGATTGTCGTGTGGGCAGTGACGATCAGAATCTCTTTGACAGCGGGAAGACAAACCCTCTTTTTTTCCCTCTCTTTTTGGTTGGCGCCGCCGTTCAAGGCAGACTCGTGGCTCGTGCAACCTTGCAAAAAGTGGGTGATTCCGCACTGATTGAGGAAGAAGGGGAGTGGGCGTAATCAAGGACCCTGGCTCTCTTCTCTTCTTTTCTTTTTTTTCTTTGGGTGTAACGGGAGAAGGCGGGTCTCTTCCTCTCCTATGCACGTCGTTGCCGGTTGGGTGAAAGTGATAGCGGGCAGGTTCCACAATTCCGGAGGGCCTGAACGAAAGGAACGTGGAGCAAAAGCGGCTACAATTCAAGGGGGATGATGCAGGGGTTTTGGCTTGTTCGGTTCGTCAACAACGATCAACGACGGGAAGAGGCCGTTTTGATAAGAGACTGCTTTGTCGAGCTGTGACCTGTCACAAAGTGTTGGTCTGACTGGCTGACTGGACACCGAATGAGAAGATGGCCGGAGGTGGGATTCGGGACGAGACAGAAGTTGGCTATCTAGGTCAGGTACTGTACCCAACCGTGAACGAGTGCTATGTGCCTTTTAGCAGAGAACAAGGCAAGAATTGTTGGGAGTCGAGAGTGTGGGAATAGAAGAGAATAGGTAGAGAAGCGAAAAGAGGAAGATGGGTCGGTAGGTAGGTAGGTAGGCAGGTAGTTACCTAGTGAAATGACTGGTTTATCTTGCTTACCGGGCAGTTGACAGTTGTCTAATACAATCAATAGTGACATGAGCCAATGAGCCGCTGTCATGCAATGTGAAAAGCGTCTTTTTCTTTACCTGTTGTGAGTGAGCGTAGCATGGAAAAGCTTCAGGATGAAGATCATTGGCGAGAGTATTTCCAGATTAGGGAAGTGACATGCTGTTAGTATGACCCGAGTGCTGCATTGAAGTCGTATCCTCATTTGACATTGGGCCAAATGATGCAACCCTTTTAGGGCTGTCCGGAAATATCGTCAATATCCGCTCGCTACGGAGATGGTGTGGGGAGGGGGGGGTTGTTCTCGGTGGGCGCGCCATCGTGTGCTCGTGGCGCAGGAGATTCCCGATTCTGGGGGGCCGCCCGGGGGCCTGGCTTTTACATGTCGTCTTATAACCTTATTTGCCCCACAACTTTTTTTCATGAACCCTCGTGTCGGGCGTGTTGTTTGCGTACCCCGTTGACGACAGAGTGCAAGTGGATTGGTGCCCAGACTTGTTTCGTTTCCGAGGGCTTGCGCAACTCCCGCTTTGTTTATTTTGTTTTGTTCCCCTTGTTTCTCGGACCCGTTTTTTGCAGCGCCGAAAGGTCGCATCCCTTCTCTCTGACAGGACAGGGGCACAGCACCGACAGTCTGGGCGACAGTGAAAAGCGAGAGGAAGAAAAGACACCTAAGCTTGCAAGGGACGAGAAAGCGGACTCGGACAGGGTCAAGGACAGGGGCCACAGCGGCTACGCTTTTACGCTACGGAGTACGTACTGCATAGTGTACAATTGGGGCAATTTCCGATCTGCCAACTGCGACGACTCGTGGGGTGGGAAATGCGAACAGACTTGAAGCTGAGAAATGTTTGCTTTCTCATTACCTAGCCCAGCAATCTATACTATGCTAGCCTGACAGATCCGATACGACCGACATCGTGCCTCCAGAAAAGGATCTTCGGGTGTTGGCAGAAGTGGACGACTGACTGACTCTATCTTACCCATGAGTCGTTCGTCTGATGTCTGTCTGTTTCTCCGGATACCTCGTCAAGCTTTCGTCGGAACTTTGTGAGATAATCCTGGAGATCTTGAAGATCCACTAAATTGACTTTCAGGGGTAAATCACACCACATCATATTTTCGAATATTTGATGTCGGCGAATACCGTTTCCTATGCAGTGAAATGTTGACAGTGCTCTTTTATGACAAAAATAAGGTCTATTTTTAGAGACACGCGTAACCTCGTTAAAAAATCGGAGGAAGTCAAATTCTACAAAATGGTAATTTCCAATGTAGAGGTATGTTTTTGTTTTTTTGGAAGAGCTGGACCTGCAGGTCATTCACCTGCAAGCCTCGTAGAGACCATGACCGGGAGCGGTAGGTTCAGCAGAGAGGCAACACAAGGCACCAACTGACTGCACGAATATGAGGGAAATATGAGGGAATGCAAAATCAACTTACCATTGTTGGTTGGAATTGGTGACTCTTTGGTTCTCTTCGAGATCGATCACCTGCCTCGCTGCCCGATCTCGCCAAGCATCTGCGGCAATATTTATGCAAATGTTCACTCAACAATACCACCGCCAACCTGGAAGATCACTGATGCTGTCAATGCTCTCCTCGGCGCCGAATTTGCCCTCGGTGCGAGATAGTGACGAAGAAACAGCTTTAAAAGCATGAAACCTTGATTCGCAAGTCTTATTGGTCCAGGATCACACACGCGTCTATGTATACGGAAGACGAAACGAACAGCTACTTGGGCAAATATAGCAGCAACGCTTTCTTCAATCCTACCCGTGGTGTTTCTTGTATATATGCTTTCTTGAATGAACGGTTTATTGCTATATGTTGATTAAATTCCGAAGAATGAAGGCTGTCTTACTAAACTTGTCAGCTTATATGACGCCTCGTCTGCTTTGTACTGGCCCACAGCTGATTATGTGAGGATGAGTGGGCCTTGGATGCTATTTACTATGTATCGCTGGCCAACCATTCTTGCTGGACGTAACAGAGACTACAAGCTCCCGGTTCCAGTGTATGAAGGCACAGCCATCCGCATTTCAATGTGACGTATACACTCTTGAGGTTTCGATTAATCACAACAAACCTGGTGTCCTGCCACCTTGAAGACGATGCGTCACGATGGCGACCTTCAATGACCTAGCAATTGAGCTGCAAGAGATCATCTGGATGCTTGTGCTCCCAACCCGCGGCATACACTGGGTCGACGTGGAAGGTATCCCGCATGAGCCCGCTTTCATCCGAGAGAGCATCAGCATGACCGAATGGCACCAGTTCGAACGAATTCCTGAGACTTTTGAAGACGCCTGGGACATCCGACAGGACCACCCGGGTTACCACGACCGCGCCACGGCCAAATATGCCAAAGGGGACTTTTCTGGCGCCTTCTTCCGGCGCCTATTCACCACCGTGCCTACTGTCTTTGGACGAGACGGACTGGGTGGTGGTAACGCCTGTGATACTACCCCGGGGGGCCACGGGCAGCTCACGAGCGACGTCGCCGACGAGATCGCTTGCACGCGGCGCTGCAGGAAGCTGTCGACCTACACGCAGATCGCTACCCTACTCTCTACCTGCCGACTTTCCCGCCTCGTCGCTCAGCAGCGCATCCGTGATGATAGGAAGAGCAGCTGGCCCCTCTACCGAAGTTTGGGTCCACACTACCGACCGCGCCCGCTCGACGTATGGAAAGATCAGTACAGCGACAACGCCAAGATCCCGCGTCTCTTGTTATCCCCTGGTGATGACGAGGACGACGTGGACAACGGCCAGGAGATGCAGAGGCTCGTCCCTCGGATCCATGCTCTGGACCTCGTTATCTTCCGGCTGCACGATCGGCGGGGGCGGCCGACGACGCTGCTGCGCCATGCAGCCTGGCAGTACGGGATCGAGGCGTTGCGTTCCTACGACACACTTTTCGCGTGTTTCGACCGAGTGGGCATCGAGTGGCACCCGTCCTTTGCGACTTCACGCCACCACAAGGAAGAACATTCGCTCCGCGCCGGCAATGTGCAGGCAGTGGTACGCCTGATGAACGGGGCCCATTCTGCCTCGTTTCCCTGCTGGCTGGTCGACGGCGTGCCGCGGCCGGACTGGCAGCGTCATTATCCAGCGGTGGTGCAAGAGATCTTTGCGGCGCGGATGGCGC
Organism: Gnomoniopsis sp. IMI 355080; assembly: GCA_027946555.1. Classification (NCBI taxonomy): domain Eukaryota; kingdom Fungi; phylum Ascomycota; class Sordariomycetes; order Diaporthales; family Gnomoniaceae; genus Gnomoniopsis; species Gnomoniopsis sp. IMI 355080. The sequence goes on along the minus strand of JAPEVC010000266.1, from coordinate 17,939 downwards.
GGACAAAAGACCAGTCGCTGAGGCACCTTGATCGCCATTGGCCATTGCTGAGCGACGAGGAGAAGACGGCGATGCTGGCGGACCAGCATCTAGGGCAGGAGTACGAGGCCAACGGAAGACGGTACTATATTGTCTTTGTAGTGATCCGTGACTTCAGTCAGGAAGAACGGCGACTGTTGAGGAAGGCTAAGCTAGGACACATTGGGCCATTCCCGGGCAGCGCGGAATTATGGCCCAAGGCATTGCGGGAATCGATACGGGTTGCGCAGGATGTGATGAAAGAGTCTAGTAATCTGGGTACATGGAGTTCCATCTCCCCTATACTAAGCTGGGAGCCAATGTTAAAATAGCTGCCTTTGCTTGTTTTTCTTTACAAGTGTCTTTTATTAGTTGAAGATGTATGTGCTTTTCTTGCTTGAACTTTGGCATTTAAAGCTTGATTATGCGCTGTGGTGATATTCGTCTATGATAAAGATGTTGCAGAGGAGGGAAACAAACCCTCCAGAGTTTTGCGGCCTAATTCGTAACTACCTATAGGAAAAGCCTGTCCACCTTGCCGGCCTACACATTGAAGGAGAAAGCATTTTCAGGTAGAAGCTTTTACAAGCAAAGCATGCACTTGAAAGCATAAATAAAGGTAACGAACGTGGAGTGATGTTTATCTGTAGTAAGGATGTTGTAGAGGAGAAAACCAAATCCTATCTAGGGTAATCTAAGGCCCTCATCCTTCAAATATCCGTTGGAAGCCTGTCCATCGTGCCTGCATATACGCTACCAAGCTAGGGTATTCTGCAGAAATGACAATATTCACATAATGCTTCACATCAATACGCAGAAAGTTGAACAGTAAGATCAAAATGGGCCATATGTGATCTGAATTGTTGCTATATATATGAAGTTGGTATGGGAACTATCAGAAAAGAGCTCCTTGCCTGGGTACGTAAAGTTTCTGGCCCGATTTTTCGATACACCCACGTGTCGCCCTCAGCCATCATCACTTTGAGCAACGGTTAGCAGGCAACTGTTACACAACCCGGTTCAAGCACAGGTCACAACTTGTATAACGTCTAGAAAGAAACTCAGCTGCTTACGAGACAGATGGGAGAGTCGTTGCTGCAACCACAAGAGCGGTTAAGGTAACAGCTCGGCCGCGTGAAGGAAGTGCTCGGACTCTCGCACACGCACGATGTCCCAGATGGGCAACCGCAATTGGGATAGCAGGGACAAGTGCTGGCGTCGGCCTCACGCGTGTCTACCTCTAGGCCCGACTGCGGCTCGGCCACTGGCGACGCCATGGTGACGGCGAGGAGGGCACAAGAGACTGCCGCGAAGAAACGCATGTTTGCTGTGAGGTTTGGGGGGGGGGGTAAGAAAACGAAGAGAACCGGTTGTGGATAGTGAGAGGAGACTTGGTTGCTGCGTCGTAAGGGCAAGCTGGAAGACTAATTGTGATGGTAAGGGATGATATCTACATGATAGAAGACAAGAGGAGCAGACGATGTGATTTATATCTTTCCTCTATTCAGCTGGGCGCCGTATGTTCGTCTTTTCAAGTCCCCAGCTCGGTGCTACCTTCGGTTCGACTTCAGTCATGTCATGGAAAATGTCCTCATCGCGATGGAACAATCAATACAGGTCACCTGGTGAACTTCAACAGCGTCATGGCAGTCCAGAAGGAATGCATTATTTACCCAGTTCTTCCAATAGTGCATCCTGTGGCTCACAGTGATTGGCTCCATGCCTCGTGCTTCAGACGATCACTAGCCCACTTCAAAGGAGCGTGGTGCATCGAGGATTACTTCCGGAGCTGCAAGTCAGAAATGTCGGTCCCGAAGTCCTCACCGGTGCAAGAAGATCGGGCCGGTTCGATGTTTCGTTTGATTGAAGCTTTATGCCGCCGTGAGAGGCTGAGATCTGAGAAAACAGAAGAGATTGCGACCCGTGATAGTTGAATAGTTATCTGGTAGCGCCTTTTCTATCTTGTCGATGTTAGTATGCACGCTTTTCGTGATCCTTTTCTAAGTCTTCGTGAGGAGATCAAGCTGTCTGCTTTCGTAGCGAAGACCGAAAATCTCTGCAAAGCTGATGGGCATCTCGCTTTGTACTCGCCCGAGACGTTTGTGTTTAGCGTCTTTTTAGGATCTGCTATGGACGCTTTGATGATGGCATATGCAGTTTCGCCGCCGCCACATCAGCAATGTCGAAGCTGGCTCTTCGAATACCTGTTTGCTGATGGGCTTGCCGTTGAAGCGCTATGTCAGAGACTGTGCTACCTAGGCCTGCTAGGTGAGTGGGGTCGTGAGCGGGCGAGGGAGGTGCTGGTCAAGTCGCTTCGACAAGGTGACCAAACACAATGGAAGTTGCATGGAATGGAAAAGGATTGCCTAGCACCAGACCGGAGAGGCAGCACTATGCAAGCCATGTCTTGCATCGGTGAGAAAAGACATTGCCGATATAGCCGCAAGTGCATTCCAATCCTGATAGGGCAGTATGTGCACAACCAATCCAGTTTTGTAACACCACCTGGGTTTCTGGAGACCTTTCCTCGAAGTTCAACACGCATCCATGCATTCCTCTTAGTTGAGGCGTGCAAGCAATTTTTTTTAAATAAAAAAGATAAAAAATGCTATGTCTCAATTTGCCCGTTGAGATATCCCGGCCACATGAACACTTTGAGGCTTCGACGTAAGGTTCTTAGTGGCATGAGCCAAAGCGCTTGTTGAGGAGCTGTCAGACAGCATCGTACTGAGGTGGCGGCGTATTGGCACGCTTGCCACCTGCACGCTAGTGTGAAGCCTTATAAAAGACTTTCTCGATAGACTATAGCGTCACCATTGAACTGTCGAGGAGAGCCGGAATCAAAGGCAGCCAAGTATTCATGAGTTGAGTTGAGTTGAAATGCTATTAGGCGGTGGTGACTCGTCCCTCATAATCGTATGATCACTTTGTCTATTACTCCAGTGGATTTGAAATTTGGTTATTCTCTCCCACCCTGGCCCCAATTGCCCATGTGGGTCGTCATCATTTCTGCCGGCGAGCTGTCCGAAGGATTTCGGGGTCGGGGACTAACATAAGGAATGTGAAAGACACTTCTGCCAGTCCGTACACCCGCGTCAGTCCGTCGTTTCTCCGTATATTCTCGTTCTTCTTATACCCGTAGGCGTCTGTAATTCCTTTATCATACCGAGTAGGTGGTATAAGTATCGAGACAAGCCTTACCTAGGTTGCTATTATAGCATCTGGGACCGCTTTAGTAACAACAGAACGGAGGATATAAAATTAAGAATAAACTTGAATAGTTTGAGTTTAGTCCATTGATAAGTAGGCTCTAATTTTATACAAGAATCTCATGGATTCGATATTGATATCGCTCTCATTACTATGGAATCTATCTGTGCGATCACTTCCCCATACGACCCCACTTACGGATCCTGAGACCCCCGTCCCGCCTAAGTGGTCCACAAACCCACCAAAAAAAGGTCCACGAAGAGAGGGAAAAAACCCGTGACAAAAACATACAACACCGGGTATTCGCTAATGGTCACCCACTTAACTACTAATCCAGCCCTCAGCGGCTTGTATATGGGAGAGCGGACGGGATCCCTAATTCTCCACTGGGTATGGTCGTATGTGACTTTCATGGGGCATACCGGGCTCTATCAGCTAGAAACATGGATGAAGGTAACGAACGTGGGGTGGTATTTGTTTGCAGTAAGGACGATGTTTTTCCGAAGAGCCCTCTATCGTTCTAGAACCGTTGAAATACCCGTTGGAAGCCTGTCCATCGTGTCTGCCTACACCACAACCTATTTCCTTCTTGGCCGAGACCCCGAGGCCATGAGGCCATCACCAAACGCAACAAGTCGGTTTACAAAGCGAGCTCTCGATTTCCTATCTGTCCCCCTATCCACGTTATCCCAGTCCCACGAGGTGGCGGTCTTATGCTCTCAGCGGTGTCTCTAGTCGTATCGAGCGAGTCTCAAGCGCGTAGGCGTACCGGTTGTGCTCGTCGGATAAATGCTCTCAATCTGCCAACTTGTCGGGTCCCCATTTCGACTAGACTTAGTCTATTGCTGTATTTGGTAAGGCGAGGGACGCCTGGAGCTGTGGTCCGATTGGTTACCAAGGTATCACGGAGAATTCCGGTGCGTTGCACATGGTCGTGGTCCAGGGATGATCACAGGGGAGTATTGATCAACGCAAGGCTTGACAAGGGCTGAACAACACCAGGGGAGGAGATGACAACGAAAGTTGATGCAGGGGTCTGAGAAGAGAAAGGGGAGAGTAAGTTTACTATGAGAGGGATTCTGTGCTTGTGTTGAACGTGTGACCGTGTGATGTGCGATGTTGTCCCAGGCGTCTTTTCCATCCCGCAGGAATCGCAACCAGTTCCTGATTTCCTCGTTCTTGTCCTTCACCGTTCTGGCGGCAAATTGTCCTCCCTGCTACCGTTTCGTAGCGCCTGTTGCTGGGTTTTCTTGCCAGAGCATGTTCGGTTCGCATCTCACGTCCAGGGACCGTTCGTGTACTGCAAAAATGATTGGTATTTCAAGGCTGAAGATTTAGAGTTCTGACCATTGATGATCCCCATCATTTTGATCTGTCCCTCGACTGCCCCGTAATTGCCGGTCCAGCGTGGCCTGCGTAATCGTTTTGCGGCTATCCAGGCTTTTATTAGAGCTGCGTTCTACATCTTGAACGCCCTCGGCTCTATCCTCGGCTCCATCAGATCGCTCGTCTTCGGATGCATTTTCACGGTCTTGACCATGATCGACGGTACTGTCTTGTAGCTGGTTCTCATTCACGAATTCAGTCTCTCTGCTTCGACGCTGCCCATCTTCTCCGGATGATGCACTTCTGTTGGAGCGAGTGGATAGGTAACCTCGTCGCGTTGAAATTTCGCCCATTCTTTCCCATTGCAGTAAGCTGCAGCTCCCAATTTCATGTCTCCCTCTTTCGCCATTATATTTCAAATACCTAGAAAACACATCACGTGCATTTAGAGGAGAAGGCAAGGATGATTTCGATAAGCTCCAAAACGCAGGCCTGGCCGCGCAACACATCTGCAGGATCACGCTACATACCTGCCCACGGTTTGCATTTCGCAAACCAGTACAATAATATAAGCTTGCCGATCCCACGCCACGACTATCGTTATCTCATCCATTGATAAATACACTAGTACAAACTCTCCTTTGGGCTTATGTTGGGATGGGTTACAACGTGTGAGCTTTGGCTTCATGCCCGACCTGGCCCGCAATTTCATGCCATGCGGGAGAACAACCCGCTTGGGGTGTTAGTCCTGCTGATCATGTCCGTTGTCCAACAAGAGGAGGCACTAGTATTCGGACCCCGTACTCCCGCGTGCCGGCCCGCGTGCCGGTCCCACTCATCACGGTGTAAAGATTCCAGCCCTCTCTGCAAGTCCTCTGACCCCTTTTTTATTACAGGGGCATATGTCGCTCAGCTCGCGCTATAAGCGATCGACTACGCACAAAAGGGACAAGTTTTCAGCCATAAACAGGCAGTATACTGAGGATCTTAAAGAAAGTGGGCCTTATCCTATTGTCAATACGATGGTACTGCAGTAGAGTTTACTGATTTATTTCCGTAGCCTGAGCCAAACCCCTTCGTTGCGAAGCCAATATCAAGAGACTAGTTCCCGCTTAAATGTCTAAGTCATGTTAATCTATTTTGTGCCAGAAGTTTGTGATCTGTATCGTTATTCCACGTGCAGAAGTTGCTAGCAGCAAACAAGCTTTCATCGCCATGGCCATTGTCGAAGATCGTGGGCCACAACTGTTGGTGGCCTGTATCGTGTTGTTGACAATATCCATAATCTCACTTTTTCTAAGAGTCTGGACCAGAATTTTCATCGTCCGCGCTTTTGATTGGGACGACTATTTGATGGTCTCCGCCGGTGTAAGTGCCACTATCATGCCTTCAATGATTTATATCATGACAATGACACAGCTGACACCTTGTTGGAAAGATCTCATTCACACTGTTTGTTGTTTGTGCGATCGTAGGCATTCACTATGGAACAGGGAGACATGCGGTGGATCTGACTCTGGCCAATTTCGAGGAAGCCATGAAGGTAAGTCTTCCATAACCCCTCCTACAGCAGAAATGTAGTCTTACTAAGAGTCGGACCAGTATTGGTGGTTCTGTTATATCTGGTATTGCGTTACTATGATTACATCAAAACTATCCATCGGCGTCTTCCTTCTACGAATCACCATCCAGCGGGTGCACCACTACATTTTGTACCTGGCTATGCTCTGCTCGGTGCTGTCTGGCCTCGTCTTTTTCTTCGTAACGCTACTGCAGTGTCATCCAATCACTTACTTTTGGGACAAGCAACAAAATGGAGCTTGCATCGATACCAATATCATCGCCGCCCTTACATATCTCTACAGTGCTATCAACATGGTGTGCGACTTTACATTCGCCTTATTGCCATTACATATAATCCGAGGACTCCAAATGGACATTAGGACTAAGTACGCTCTGATTCCGATTTTGGGCATGGGTTGTATAGCGAGTGTCGCTATCGTCGTTCGATTCGCCTATATCAAGAACTTTGAGGATCCAGACTTCCTTTGTAAGAGCCTCTCTCCGAATTGAGATATGCAACCATGGTTAACATTCATGTTCAGGGGCAACCGTTGATATTGCTATTTGGTCTACAACCGAGCAAGGCCTAGCGATCATAGCTGGCAGTCTTGCCTCCTTGAGACCTCTTGCAAGACGAGTGGGTCAGAGGCTCAGGCTATGGGAGACACAAGAAACGACATCCGGCAGAGACAGTGCCATGCCTCGCACGATCGGTAGCGTGGATAAATACAAATCGTGGAAAAAGAACCAATCGACAAATGATTTGATCGACCTGGTCACGTTGGATTGCCATAACAGCAACGAGCTGCAGCATGAAGGTACGGACGGATCTGTCACGAAGGACGAAACTATGCTCGCTAGGGACGCTGAGGCTGCGGCCTCGACCAAGCGTGGTGGCTTCTGGAAAATCTCGGAAACCGAAGTTGACGGCCACGAGAGCAAAGAGGTATGGACGAGACACCCATCGAAAGAGACGTGCGGCGGGTCTCTGATAATCCCAAGGAGTTTCCTGGCGGAGGACTACCAAGCCAAGAAGGCATAGTCATGGTTGCGTATATTAAGCAGGGCCAGAAACAGCATACAAGTCTAGCCTGCTATGTATTATAATCTTGGAAATACAACACTACTGATGAGCGTACATAAGGAAATAAATTTTGTTTCTGTTGAGAATCGCGATGTTTGTATAGGAGAGCAGTATTATTTGGAATTCTTGCCAGGTGTCTTGAATTCTCCTTGATCTAAAACGCACGGGGTGAGACCTGCGCATCTACCAGATGTCAGTGGAGGTAGGCTCTACGTAAGCTACTGCAGCACAACAAGTCAAGAACTGATTTGACCAGTCATTAGACTCATCACAACAAGCAATCGTATGTATTGAACCCGAGGCCCTGTCGGTGGCCGACTTGACCCCTCTCCGTGAACCAACAAGCGATGACCGCGAGGATCAGGATGAGAAGCCAGGTCTACGAGGAATGAACCTCCTTGTGTGGGCCTCCGGCCTTGTGATCAAAAAGGACAGAGGCACCCGATAGTCACTTTTTACAAACGGAAAACCGAGAATAGAAAAAGGGAAAGCGGATGACAACGGGTGTCGGACAGGACCCCTTCCCCCCCCCCCAAAACATCATGGTCGTATATGAAGACAAGCTCAGTTTCATCGTTAATGTAGTAATGAATTAAATTCATACTATGCTTGTTGCTCTATGGGTTTTTACTTCTTCTCAATTTACTTAAAAGTTGGTATGATAGTTATTCAAGCTATTGAGCGCGAGGCTACGACGGCCGACCTGACCCCACCCAGCGAACCCTACAAGGACGATCGCTAAGCCCAAGTCCACGAACCCTGAACGGACGTACGTGGACCAGGGCGCCGTAACCCAACAAGGACGAATACGGTGGAAGTCAGGAAGTGAAGCTAGGACGTGGACGTAGCCTCCTTCACGGGTCTGCCAGGCCTCTAATCAGAGTAGTCCTCGAATCCGGAAGGGAAAGACGAGGAAGCAGGGTTCTAATAAACATGTTTGATGCTATGCAACAAACGTTTATTATATCAACATTAAACAGTCGTTTGTTCAAGAATCAATCGTTTGTTGGACATCGACGTCGTGTCCCAATCCGGTAATATATGGGCCTCTTCTGGTCCATCGGGAACCGGAATAGAATTCCGGATCCAAACTCAGTTATGATTGATCATTTATAACCCTAACCCTAGCAGAGAACTAAAGAAGTATACAATATAGGTCACGATAACCTCACTTTAGTCCAAAATGGCTGGATAACAGGTCTGTTTGATGGCCGTTTGGTACTATGAGGAAATCTTCTTGTTTGATAGCGATTAAACGACAACAAACAGAAAACACGTTTGACTAAACAGGAACCCTACGAGGAAGCAATCTACAGACACAAAGCGCCTAGGAGGACGGGCGTAATTATGAAGATAAAGGACAATAAAAATGAAAGTGAAGACATCATCTTGGCCGATCGGAATAGTCTTAGAAACCTATGTTAACGAGCGTAAGGGCTAAAAAGTAAGAACGAGATGGGCTGGATTCTCTGTCAAAAGTATCTATGGAGGTGGCTGCGTATTTATAGGCTGCTGATCAGAGACCTGGCTAAGTCCTCCTTACGTGAGCAGAGCCAGCTACCAGTCCACTCCAGCACACTATTAAATGCTTAGCTAGGTTATTCAAGTGATTAGTATAAGGCATATAAAACTTAAATGATTTTTTGATTTAAAAAATACTTATTTTTATGCCTTTTAGACCTTAGTAACCCTTGACTTTACATGTACGCGAATGCTACGAGGAAATGTTGGGGGTCTGTGGGTGTCTAGTTGTTATTCCTAGGTTAACTTGACTAGGCGCCAACACGTCTATTTACTGGGCGCGGAACTGTCCAAAGTGAATTAGCCGCCGAACAGCCGCGCAGGTCCGACTCTAGGAAAACAGGCTTTAAGAAAGTATAGATGGAAAGAATTTGAAGTTTTCTCAGATTCGGTGAGTGCCGGAATGGTTCCAAGTGTGTGACATTAATCATTGATTAATCTACCCTAGGGTAGGTATCGAGATGATGTTGGACTATATGTTGCCCAGCTGTTTCTCCTATACTCGTTTTGCGCTGACCACTGATACTCCGCAACTGGATTGATCGAAGCACTCTTTAAGTCCATAAGCTCAACCTCAATGTGAGTATACTCGTCATCTGCAGTTTCCTTGTATGTATCAGATGTTGTAAGCCCTTTTCGCATCTTTGAACGTGGCATTGACCCCTTGGAATTCTCCGACGAGGCCATGTCTGAACCACCAATTGTATGTTGTTGCTGCCCCTGTCCGGCGAAGCGCATCTTGGAGCTTGCTTGTGTGTCGCTGGGCTCCGGAAACATTTTGTTGACCCAGTCCTTCCAGAGAGGTCGGCACACGGGAACACTGATACAAACGATGGTCACTGTCAGCTCGGCTGCATGCCAGATCAACAGGGCACTTCTATCCCCTGGATATCTCTGAATTAGCAAGAGGCACTAGTATATATAATTGTGTTTGCCATGGACATACTCATGTATTCTCCTGCAGCCATCGATGGCAGCGTAACTGCTCGCATTACTCCGCAGGCACCTGCACTGTGGACGTTAAGAGTTAGTACAAATATTGAATGGCGTAGTGTTTAGTCGAGCCTCACAGTATGCCCAAGCTAAAGCTATACAAGATGATCATTTTCTCATGTTTTCGCACTTAATTCCGAAGAAGTTAGTAGACCGTTACTTGGATAGACATTGACTGGGCAGTTCTTACTTTGGATGTTTCTCAAAACCCACCAAGGCAATGCCACGTACAGAAAATCACAAAAGAAACTAAGAACAGAGGCGATGAGAGTTAGATAAACGGCAACATCACCGCATACGCCATTGGGACTCAGTCGGTCCCAAAGATAGGAAACAGGCCGGCACTCGGTCCAGAATGTCAGCAGTCCTGACACAACGAAGAGTCCAAGTAGACAAGGCGGTATGATGATGGTGTATCGAATTTTGTTGCCACATTGACCGAAGAGTCGTAGTTGGGTGGCCGCTAGCGAGCTCTTAGACATCCACACCGCCAGGCCGACGACGGTTTGTCCGGCTCCTGTTAGAATGATGACCAGAGAACGGTGCCAGGGGTTGGGCACTTCGTCGCGTGTCAAGCCGAATCCATAGAAGGCGGAAATTGTAATGAGTATGCAGTATCCGACCAGCATAACCTGAAGAGAAACAAAGAATTAATTTCGAAAGTCCAATTTGATTGATTCTTAGTATTTGTGGTCAACGCCAGTAGCTCGGAGTGCCGCTTACAAAGGCAGTGTTCAAAAGGTGATCATCGATTCCTATAGCGTCGACGACTCTGTATCGCGTATACAGTCTGAGGCAAACAAAAATCAAAGCAATTACTGCCAATGTCCACAGGGCGGCCAGCGTTTGGGGCGCATTGCCTTGTGGCGATGAGAAAGGCGGCATTTCCTGAGGTTTCCATATAGCCACTTGGGCAACAAACCTGGAAATGATGAGAGGCAGAAAATTGAAAAGGACAGGTGCTTAGGTAGCTGTAATTTTCTAAATCTATCACTGCTCTTTATTAGCATGACTTATCAGTTGCTAATAGTAAGCGTAGTTCAATCCTCGTGATACAAATTTTGTTTCAGCCCCGTGGAAAGATGCTGATTACTGCGGCACTATGCCTCATACGTGCCAAGGCTTTGAACGGCAGTCTTTTGATCGAGTCATTCAGGCTTTTGAATCAAGGAACAGTAATTCCAAGACATTCTTAAGAGTTGGCCCGGCTTTCGCTCTGCAGTAGGAAATTACACTTGCCGTTTGTAGCTAGCAAGTTCCGGTGAAGGAGCTGGAGACACATACCTGGCCTTGATTTGGATTAGCTATCTTTCAAAACTAGTCAGACCTTACAACCCTTCTGGCTTGGCTAGAGAAATCCGATCTAGAGTCGCAACTCTAGATCCGGTATAAAATCTGGAGTGGGGGTGGAGGGTAGAAATCTGGAGATGGCAGAATTGCTCATGTCACAGCGAAGCATGCTCCGAGCACGACTCCCCTCGGGCTCCCATCTCCCAAAGAACCATGTTTAGGTGAGGAAGAGAAAAGAGACGCACCCGAGGTTGAAGGAAGGCCGGCTCTACATCGGCTTTCCAGAGCGATAGGATTCCTGTTTAATAAAACGTGTTTTTTGTTTGTTGGGCGTTGAATCGCTATCTAGTAAACGTTTGATCGCTATCAAATAAGACAATTTTCATGTAGTATTAAACGGCTATTAAACAGACCTGTTCTCCAGCTATTTGGGCTAAAGTGAGGTTATCGTGACCTATTTCTACACCAATTTTTTTTTTTTTTTTTTTTTTTTTTTTAGAACTCGACTAGGTTTAGGGGTATAGATCTAATTATGACGGAGTTTCGGATCCGGGATTTCGGCCCCGCGGACCAGAAGGGGCCTTATCTTACCGGATTAGGACACGACGACGAGGTTCAAATAAACGCTTAAACAAACGACTATTAAATATCAACCTAGTAAACGTCTATTGCATAGATTCAAAACATGTTTATTAGATACCTAGAGAGCGAAGACTGGCCTGGCTTGCTGCTGGTCAGCGTGGCCATGTAAACGCACTGAGTGCTGGAAGAGAGCACTTAGAGAGACTCATGATTCATGATCGACTTCGCTCCGTAACTTTTGTGCTATGTTCACTTTGAGCTTGATAGTCTACGGCGCTCGGGAGGACATGCAGCGGCCCGCACAAGTCAAGCCAAACAAGCTGCTTATCAAATATAAGCAAACAAATATGAGGCACCGCAAGCGACAAGCAGCGGTAAATCAAGCGACAAGCGAACAAATACCCTGCTGTATATAAGCGGTCCAAGCAGGCCCTTCCGCTTGCCTTGACTTGACTTGTGCGGACCTTGGAGTACATGGTTGGATTCTGGAACTGGAATGTTGAGGCGAGATACTGCCAACAGAAGAGCAGAAGGCCGAGGCTAGCTGCTAGAGAAATTCCGAGGAAATCTCGAAAAGCCTGACTTTGAGTTTTTCAAGCGCTTGGAAAAGTAAGAAAGCATAACCGCCAATGTTTCTGGGACACGGGGTAAGCAAATTGCGGCCATATCGCAGCCTTTTCTCGCAGTGGACGGTCCGCTTAACGGGCCAGGATCGCAGCGATAACTAACAGCTAAAAGGACAGAAACCCCCTCTGATCGACCAGCTCTGCTAGCCTCTACAAGATCAAGCATTCTTTGCAGCCAGGGCAGCAGGTCGTAATAAAGACACTCAAGCTGGCCACGGCGCTCGTGCCGCGGTCCAACAATTGCGCCGGGAGATATCAACCCATGAAGAGGTTCCAGCAAGACTCCTCCTGGATACGCTGAAAGGCAAAGGGCACAGATGGTGGCAAAACCTTCGTAGAGTGCGACAGTAATGGATGAGCTTTCAGTTTCTGGAGCTCCAATTTCTCATTTCCGAATCCTGTAGTAGGGCCAATGCTGCTGTCTACCTGGGCACTCAACCCTATTGGCAAGATGCGGTTGAAGTGATTCGATCAACGATCAGAGCCATCACCACAAGCTAGGCTGGGTGTTGCAGAAATAAAATCACAGTGAACTTGCGGTGCCTCTACCTTGGCCATTAAAGCAACTGATGACTGCTTCCAGTAAACAGAGAAGGAGATGGAAAATGGAAAATGGAAAATGGAAAACAACCGGTTTAGAACGGGATTTATCCCTACGAAAAGCATTATAGTCGTATGTTATTCAGGCCTGGGCATTTCAATCCTGATCCCATCCTTCGTATTCCTCCACCCACAGCTGGCGGGCCCCGGAAATGATGAACCGGATACAGTCGATACTGCACCCTACTCTCCAGGCTTGAGTACAGTATGATCAGGCCCTCGATATCAGAATGCTACCCGCCGTGATACCTAGGTATGCTTTGGCTGTCAGGCCGTACAATTACATGTCGCAACGGACACTTTATATGGAAACGCGTCTTCTCTTCTGTAGATACCGCTGAAAAACGCCTTGTCAAGATTTGCAGAAACTTAACTATATATATGTTTAGCAAGTTTTCCTATACCATCACAAAGTCACTATCTACCGTAGGTCAACCGCACACCGCGAAAGTGCTCTAGGGAGATCTTTCCACATTCTGTGCACCAATCTCTGGGACAGTACGCCTCGATGTCATGCTTGTTGGATCTCATCCCTTTTAAGTATTGCGATACTGCCTCTTGCATAGCACATAGGTCTATAAACGAGGTTACGTAGCCCACCATATTCGCAATTCGGTAGATAAAGACGAACTCTACAGAAGTTCGAAAGAAAAGGCACGTACTTAGCTCGAATAGGGCAAAGCCGCGTTGTGTACTTTTAGGGCGTATAATATGCCTCTCCACCTTGAGAGAGCCCGAGAACCTTAGAAGTCGGGAAGACCTGAGAACATCGCTTGTGATCAGCATGATCTTTCCCTGGCTTCCGATCTGTGGCAAGTGGCCAATGTTCTTCTTTGAGGGCCGCTCTCATGCGTATTGGCAGAGACTTACTCTAAGGCCTCGAACCGCCGGCCTCGCGTATCGTACGTGATAAGATGATCGTGCGATAGATCGGCTGGCGATCTGCGGAGGCAATGTGCGCTTAACTTTCCGTGGCCCGATGATCTTATTCCGTTCTAGTCACAAAACTTCACACTGTCTCACCCGCTTGCTTCCTGCTTGCTCAAGGGTAAGGTGATGCAGGGCGCACCTAGTGCTTAGCGGCACGTCGCAGGTTGAGGGGTTCAACATTATATGACCCGCAAAATGGTATTTAGCAAATGCAGCTACGGACAGTTTGAGAACGACTGGAGGAGGGTGGCCGCTCTGTGCCAAAGCAGCAACAACACATACCTATAGGGTGGTCTGCTTTCAGGAAGTGTAATCAACACCTACGGCGGCTTTAAAGCCTTTGACAGACTTGCATTCGGTATTGGCTGGACACGATTCACAGCAATCAATGCCGAAGAAAAGCAAAAGCTGGCTTTGCGTTCATCTTCGGCTGCGGCATTCAGCTGGTGAACTCGAAGACTCCTCGAAACAAGTCCTGAGGGCTTGGATTTCGTGTGGACGGACAGCCCATGCATTCGAAATGATTATTAGCATAGTTCTTTGAGGCATCTGTTAGGTCACATCAGACGACTCCAGAGTCTAATTGTATGGTGTTGCGATAACCTTTTGTCGGGGTTAGCAGTGAGAGCCTCGTTTAAGTGAGTGTTGATTGAATATGATTGAGCTGGTATACCGCCTGGCTCGAGTGTTCCGAACGGATCAGACAATACACTCTTGCTGCGCTCGGGCGCTGAGCTATTGAACTATTTGTGTATGTAATTATTCAGTGTAGGACATGGCGTCCGATGGCACCGGTAGAAGCTGTCAGAAGCTGCGGATGGACTACGCCGCGTCGGGTCCAGGCAGGATGCTGAGTCCCTACCCCGTACAATCAGATACGATAACCAAACGAAAGAATGAATGAAGGAGGACATACAGCAAGTGCCTTTTGAGTCTTGGAGGTATTTGTTGAGCCGGTCTGGCTGCAATCGCGGGCAACGAAATCGACATTTGATCCTTCATCTAACGCCGTGGCTGACGCCAGCTGCCAGCCCCTCAGTGCTGTCCAAGGAATAATCACAGGATATCGGACTCAGTACGGATATCACTCAACCCAGCATAGGGAAGGGGCTATATCATATGGGACATCTTCGATGCGAAGGGTTGGCTAACGAAAACATTGCGTGTACTTAGTTTACAAGAATGCAAGTTGACCTATGTAGCGAAAGTGAAGTCTTTGACTCTAGAATTGTGTAAACAATTGCAAAACCACCATTGCAAAAAAAGCAAGCGAAATGAAAGATGCGAAATGCCAAGGGAATGTGACATCTCCGTTCGTGATGCCATTCGAAACGTTCTGCCAATCAATCCTGATAATCATATTGCACCGCAAGTGTTTTTTTACTCATGAGAGTCCTGGCCCGGGTTCACTGTCTCGTACTGGAGCAGCTTGATGGCTTTGTACAGTCCAAAGGCGACCAGAGAACCGAAAAATGGGCCGACCCAGTAGATCCAATGCTCACTGGGGAAGCTTGCAGCAACCACACAGGGTCCAAGGCTTCGGGCCGGGTTCAGGCTCCCCCCAGTGTAATAGACGCCGCTCATTTCGGCGATGAACAGGGCCAGACCGATACCGACGGGGGCGACGAAGGTGGCGCGGTGCTTCTCGGCAGCGAGCATGAATATGGTAAAGACCAACTCAAACGTGAGCATCGCCTCGATGAACACACCCTGGGCCAGGGATACTCCGTCGCCGAGGGAGGTGCTGACGTTCAGTGGGGTCGGAAACATGCACGAGGCCAGCCCTGCTGCTGCTATGCCGCCGAGGAGCTGGGCGACGAATACGAATACTCCGCGGATGGGGGTGATGGCGCGTATGAGGACGAGAGCCAGAGTGACCTATCGTGAACCGAGGCGTGTGAGTCTTTACCTTGAGATAGTATGTCTGACGACGTAAAGAGGGGCAGGAGTAACCGGTACTTACAGCCGGATTGAAGAGACCACCTGAGATCCGATAAAACACCCACACATTGACCATTAGTGAGAAGCCGAAGCACAGAGCAATGTATGTCTGAACTGTGATATCAAAACCAGAGGTACCACTTCCAGCAGGGATGTTCGCGACTGCGGTCCCGGTGAATGCAAAGAAGAGAAACATCGTTGTGCCAACGAACTCGCCCATAGCGGCGACCACGTCTGTGAAAGCATCGCTTGTAAGTCACTTAATGATAGTCTTCGACCCTCCACCTTATTGAAGTTATGTCGGACTCACGATTCTTAATGTTCAAGTCCAACCATGCCCCCCGCTTCTCTGTTTCAGGGGGGCTTCCCAAGTCCGTCACATCATCTAGGTACTCATCTAGGCCGCCTTCCCCAGCCCGGAAGTTCTGAGTGAAAGTACGGTTGAAAAGGGACGGGCGGGTAGCAGCAACCGTATCATTGTGACGGGAATCCTTAGTTCCCTCGGTGCCCTTTTCAGTGGAAGTGGGTTGTTCGTACGAGTCTGTGGTGCCGGAAAGGGTGGTAGGGCCGCGCTCAAGGTCGTTGTTAGAAGGAGAGCTGCCATTCGCAGCAGTGTATGACACATGCTTCTTGGGCGCTGTAGGCCGCTCCGAGTGGGCTAGAGATGACATCTTTGGTTTTAAAATGTATGCAATCGTTTGCGTATATGACCACGGGCAGTCGGCGACTTGGATGTGTACACTTTATGTTCCAACTTTCGACAGTCGGATGAGGAAAGCAACGGCGTCTTTATATCACAGAACATAGCGACGATGATTCACCAAAAGAGGGGCATCAAAGGCAACGAAGAGTGTCTCTATTCTTGGCTGCCCTCAACGGCACCTTAATTTGCAATATCGCCTCTTCCTCACCATGTGCAAGACTGCTGCTGCCTGTGAGTCCCTGTAACGTCCCAAGTTGCTTTACCAGGGTGGTTGTGCTACAGAATGATGGTATTGATCATGGACGTGGTTCTCTGCACTTCTGCCCAACCGGCGATCCCTCGTCGAGTCTCTGCTCAAAGCGACTCGTCCTCGTCGTGGTGGGCAGGGGTGGGTTAAGCCGAGTATCTGTCGGGCACTTACTCCGGTACGATGAGACAAGCAGCGCGATCTAGACCTCAGGGACGGTTCCTCCAGGATGCCGCAGCAGAAATCAGAATGGACTACTTTTGACAATCTTGATGGCAAATTTTTTTGCTTTGTTATATCGGGCTGGGGAAATTGGCCACTTGAGCAGAGGGGGAAACAGCACTTTCGCTGAGGTATGCCCGGATCCTGCTTGGGATGGCTATGACTTGGTGGCACTTGGATCGAACACGCTCAACTTCTGGCCCTTGCGTCGGTTGATGTATGGTTCCGGTGAGATATGGACGTTCTCGCAGCCTTGGACGACTACAACCTTCATGATGAATGGCAGGGCTCTTGTTCTTCCCCAAATTGAACACCCTGCGGAAAGCCTCTCAGTCTGGGAATCTTCAATCGAGTCTGCCTCTTGAATAATTTGATTGGAAGCTTGATCGTTACGTCTTCGGAGATGCAGGTGTCTTACCAGGGAAGATGTGAACCCCTTTGCGCGCAATTTCGCACGAGGAACTGATGATCCACTCGGTCAGGTCGGGCCTCGAGATCGCTGCGATCTCGTCTAACAAAGGAAAGTGACACAAACCGAGTGATCAGATCCATATTGTCTCCTTGATCACTGGGGCTGTAGTCATGCCACTCTGGCGAAAAGCACATCCCGAATGATGTGGTGGCTGCTTCGGTTGTGCGCCTCGATGCAGTGAACGCGGCAGCGTGTTGAAAAACGCCATGCGACGCCAAGCCCGGCATGTGATAACTTTGATGGGTTTTGCTCCAACTCAGTCGAGGAAAAAGCAAGAGGAGAATGACACGATACATGCTGCAGGATGCTTTGGTGGCCGGGTGGCTTGCTGCAGTCTGCGGTGGATCCCTTTGGGCGCTACATCGGCAATAATCTAAGCGATTTTGTATCCAGCAGGGGTTGCGGTCAATCGGTATATCTGAAAACTATAAATAGTCCTAAGGTGTCTCCGTTTAGTCTACAATTACCCTATAATACTTATATTAGCTAATCTTTAAAGTATAAAACGCTATATTATAAATTTTATAATTATATTAAATTCCTTTTGCTTATTCTCAGGAAACTAATTGAAACAGTATTTCAACTTATTAATACTTTATATATACTAATAC
>JAPEVC010000265.1:0-45623 GCA_027946555.1 Gnomoniopsis sp. IMI 355080 | reverse complement strand
CCCCCCCACACACCCCTTTTAAAGTATCGCGCCGATAAGGATCTAAGGAATGACTAGATCTATCCGGCTTTGCATATGCGCGGCGATTTCGCCCCGCCAGGAAGGTTTGCGCAACCTCACATAGCCTTTTCAAAAGTCGATCGCGGGACGAAGGAGCAATTTTGACGGCCGCCAGCAAAGCCAAGCCGGTGGCTGTGTGACACGGCAGCCAGAGACCCTGACCTTTTTACCCCTCGAACTCGTCGCCCAAGCTTCCAAGATTCTCGTCACGCCCTGCCATCGGATTTTTTTGGGAGTTCCTCGTGTATCTCCCCCCCCCCCCGGCGAGGCATTTCAACAACCCACCTTTTGGCCCTGTCTTCGCGCGGCTGATGATTACTCGACTTGTGACTTGACGGCCTTCACGGAGCGAGCATACCGAAACATGATCTCTCAGACGAACCAAAGCAATCGGACTGCCGCGGCCCACGCCCACGCCCACACCCAGCAATCCTTTCGTCGACTGGGATGCAGCTGTTAGAGAAGGGGAAGAAAGAAAGGCAGAAACAGGACCCCAATCTCCAAGCTTTGCGAATACCACCACCGGCCGGAGACGACGAGAAGACGAGACGAACACGCCCGATTTGTTAGCTCGCCGCCCAAAAGAAATCCACTCCGCGCAGTCACCCCCCACTGCAGCTCCGCTCGCCCGGTTTGCCCTCGGAGCATCGCGATCGAGGTTGCAGTGGCTGGACGCTGGACCTTTCTCGTTGCAACCGTGCCGAGTTCACGGAAAGAGACGCGAGCAAAAAAAAAGTAAAAAAAGAGGAGGGCACAGTTTCTCAAAAAGCCGTGCGCCGGGTGATCGACACCGCTGCCGTCCTCCCAGCCAGGGTCCATCCACGTCCCGCCTGAGGTTGCCCTCGCGTTCGCGCCGCCGCCGGCAACTTTCTTAAAACAGCAGAAACAAAAGGCCCCTCCCTTCCTCCTGCTGCCAGGTGATGCCTGGGCACTCACCACCCTCGCCGCAGATGCACCCGGCCAAGCGGCTCCGGGCCTCCTCTCCCGGGCCCGACAAGGATTCTCCTCCCTCCAACTCTGCGACGGCCGGGCCCTCGCCCGCAAGCGACCAGCCTGATGTCGGCCCTTTGTCCACCAATGTCGGTAGGCAAGACGGCGCAGGAGGTGGCGCTGGCAAGGCCGGCCAGAGCAGCAATTTCCGAAATGTGAGCGCGTGCAATCGGTGTCGACTGCGGAAGAATAGATGTGATCAGAAATTACCAAGCTGTGCGAGCTGCGAGAAGGCGAATGTGGCGTGTGTTGGGTACGATCCTATCACGAAGAAGGAAATACCACGCAGGTGAGTTTGCAGCGCAGAGTATGATGCTAGAGACACGGAGGCGCTGACCGAGACACAGCTATGTCTTTTATCTCGAGACGAGGGTCGAGCATCTCGAGAACCTCCTACGTGCAAATAACATCTCTTTTCCTCCCCCCGAGAATCTAGAACTCTGCTCACGGATGGGCAACGATGTGATATCCGTTCGGTCGCCCGTCGAGGCGGGCCCCTCGGCACCTCCAGATTCTTTGGACGGCGCCACCACGGTAGGTGCCAACAGCGAGAGGAGCGATGAGGCCAAGCTGCAGAGGCTAGTGTCTAAATCAGACATCACAAGGGGCAAGGAGGGCAGCGCGAATCCACGCTACCTGGGCTCGACATCGGGTGTCTCATTCGCAAGAGTCGTCTTCGCTGCCGTTCAGTCATCAGTCAACGACAACAAGTCCACATCCGATAAAGGTGGCGTACGGCCATCCAAACCCATAGCTGGCAACTCGAACTCGGCGGGCGGGACAACAATGCGGGACTCCTTCTTTGGGCTACACACGAAGCCGACCATTCACCCTGCGCCTTTCCCGGATGAAGAGGTCGGCACTGCTTTGATGAATTTGTATTTTGAGCACGCGAATCCGCAGATACCCATTTTGCACAAGGTTGAGTTTACCAAGATGTTCGAGCAAGCGTACGATAAAGCGAACCCACAGAGGGGCCCAAAGGAGCTGTATATGCTGAACATGGTTTTCGCTATTGGAAGTGGCATCATAATGGGCGCCATGGCCAAGTCAGAGAGTCAAAACAGCGCAGCAAAGCCGGGAGAGGGGAAGATGTCTTCGAGTCAAGCACAGCCCGAGGAGTATCATGCCAGCGCGATCGTCCATCTCGAGGCCTGTCTGAACAACAGCGGAGGTGGATTGGAAGAATTGCAGGCGGTTCTGCTCCTGGCGAACTTTGCCTTGCTGAGGCCTGTCCCGCCGGGTTTGTGGTACATTGTGGGTGTGGCTGTCAGACTCGCTGTCGATCTCGGTCTCCACTACGAGGATGGCAAAGATGTCGACTCTGGCCTCAAGGAGGACTCTGGTCCGCAGACCGAGGTGCAATTACGTGAGAGGGGCAGACGAGAGTTTATTCGGGATCTCAGGAGAAGGTTGTGGTGGTCCACGTACTCCTTCGACCGACTCGTCAGCATTTGCGTGGGCAGACCTTTTGGCATCTCGGACCAAGTAATCACGACAGAGTTCCCCTCTGTGCTGGAGGATATCTTTATTACACCGGACGGCTTCCAAAATCCGCCCCCGGACTTCGTGGCGCAACCTACATACAAACTCGTGTCTCACCACTACTTCCGACTCCGGCTACTGCAGTCAGAGATCTTGCAGGTCTTGCAGTACCAGCAGGTTCGAAATGCGAGAGACTCGGGTCAAAATGAACGGAATCCATACATCCACACGAGCCTTCCATCACCATTCCTCTCCAAGTTTGGCAATAACTTTCGGGCTTGGAGGATAGACATCGACAAGAGATTATACGAGTGGAAGATGACAGCACCAACAAAACAACACACTGGTGTCGGGTTTTCAACCGAATTCCTAGACCTCAACTACTGGCAGGCGATCGTGATGCTGTATCGCCAGAGTCTTAGTGTGCCGGCAATGTTCGAGGGAGAGTACAATACGTCAATGGACATCAACAGCCAGGGCTTGCCTGGTAATGAGCTGCGTGGGGACGAGGACAGAGTATACGTGAAGGTGGCAGAGGCCGGGCAGAAGATTATGCGTCTGTACAGGCAATTGCATCTGGCGGGTGTACTCAACTACACATATTTGGCGACGCATCACATCTTCATGGCGGGAATATCCTATCTTTACGCGATCTGGCACTCCCCAATCGTGCGGAGCCGTCTGGTAAGTTCACCATGCCAGGCAAGGCGAGATACTCTTAAGCTAACTTTTACAGAGCATGGACGAAGTCGATTTCACTGTGCTCGCTGCCACATCAGTGTTCACCGACTTGAGCGAGAAGTGTCCTCCAGCAGAAGCCTGTCGTGACGCCATTGACCGCACAGCAAAAGCCACTATCAGAATGGCCAAATCGACAGGCGGTTTCGGCCAGATCGTCCCGCCAAGACCTTCCCCTAGGGGAAGCATCGACCATCACGATTGGGCACAGCAAAGCGAGGCCGGTGGCTCCAACAGTAGCCACAGGCCGGCCCACCTTCAACAGAGATCATCCCAACAGTACGATCTGCCGGGTATATCGGACGCATACGCGAACGTGTCGTCTGGGCAACAAGTTTCATCTATTCCCACGGCGCCGGCGGGGCCATTCCGGACGAATTCCTACCCCAAGGCTGAGCAAGAATTGTCCCTTATGCGCAATATCCCTCGGCCGTCCCGGAGCAGCGCCAGCGCACCCGATCAGTCAGGCAGTCCCGACACCTCGGCCATCGATCCATCCCTCTTGCCCTCTCCCCAAACGACGCGTACACCGTCCACGGCCCCACATGTCGTGAGCGCCATGCCCTCACCCAGCAACAACTTGCCGGGCTCAGCAGGTGGTGGTCACAATCGCGGCTCGCAGCTCCCAGCAAGCACATCAGCGGCACAGACCCTGGCGAATTACTATGCAGCGCAACCGCAGCAGCAGCAGCAGCAGGGAGTCTTTTCGCCCGGATTTGCTGACCTACAGATGGACTTCCTCCAGCATGCCAGCCTTGGCGCCGCCGGTGGGATGAACGGCTCTGGCGGCGGCATTGACGAGACTGGCAATGTGGACCTTGGCATGGGTCTAGGCTGGGAGGGGCTGCATCACGATTTCAGCGATGGGCAGCAGTATGATTTATTTGATGGGTTTTTCTTTGGTGGGCAGCAGGGCGGCGGAGGTGCGGGGATGGGTGGCTCCAATGGGGCTTTGTGAGTGTCTGTGAAACGTCACAACGGATGGCAGTCTGGATAGAGCATGATGATGAATTTCAAAGTAAATGGCATTGGGATCCACGTGCGTGGGCGCATGGGATGATGGTATGATTACCACGACTTTCAATTTTCTGTCCGTCAGGAAGACCGGGACAGACTTTTGACTCTTTCATTCGGGTATTTTTCATTTGTGCGCATATATATCCCCCCCCCCCTCTCTCTCTCTCGTGGGTTTGCTTGCATGGCTTCTTCATGGCCACGGAGCTCTTGTGCCCACATGTGAGTCTGCTGCATAAGCTATTCATATCTTTGAAATCGCTTGTCACGTCATGGTGGATTGCATCGACCAAATGGGATTTTGAAAATTTACCTTCCTTACACAGGTATTTCAGATATCCCATGGCTGTGACCGCGATATTGTTGGTAGCATCGAGCAAAGTCAAAATGATTCTGATGGAATACTTGCAGTTCGCAGACTTTAACCCTTCAGACACGGGAAACCTTCAGACTGGATGCATAGGACAATGGTGATTTGAGCTTCAAGACATGGGTCTCATTAAAAATATAGATTATCATTATTATCATTATCATCATCAT
Organism: Gnomoniopsis sp. IMI 355080; assembly: GCA_027946555.1. Taxonomy (NCBI): domain Eukaryota; kingdom Fungi; phylum Ascomycota; class Sordariomycetes; order Diaporthales; family Gnomoniaceae; genus Gnomoniopsis; species Gnomoniopsis sp. IMI 355080. Next base: position 40,796 of record JAPEVC010000265.1, on the reverse strand, counting down.
TCGAAGCCTACGCCAACGAAAGAATCTGTGCAACCGTCCCAACATCCGCAGGTGCATCAGCAGCGTTGGCCTGATCATAACCATAATCCAAGATATTAGCAGTACCGACGCCCATACTGACAAAGTCCTGCAAAAAGCTCGATACGTTTGCGCTCGGCAGACCACTCGTCATGTAATCGTGGAGCAACACGCACGACCGAGCCGCCATGCCTGCAGGCACTCTCTGGCTCAAGACGGCCGTACTGAACTCGGACGCATCATCCTCAAAAACGCAGACATAGTCCGCCATACCACTACCGAAATACTCTGCATGGGCGCAGAGATCCCCGACATTGTAGAACGTCTGGAACGTCGAGATGTTGCTGAATTGCGACTTGGCGTATGCTTGCAGGGTGCTCATATAAGCGACGTCGGTGTTTGCTTTTTTGCTGCTCGACGAGTAGTTTGGCACTTCGTCGAAAAAAATACCCTTGATGGCAATGTTTGCCTTTGTATAGGTGTTCCAGTTCGCCCAGCGCGCAATGTCGGTCTGGACGGCGCTGGTTGCGCGGGCGCCGTAGCTTGTGTACACATAGCCAAAGGTATGGACGTTGGAAAAGGCGTTGAGCTTTGCTACGCTCGCAATGTACTCGCTGTCGTAGCCTGGCTTGCTGTTGCCCGGTCCGTTGTCCGGGTTGATGATGATTTGAAATTGTGTGCTTGGATTGTTGGCCACGGCGGCTTCGATGGTATTCCATGCGGTCATGCTGCCGTCTGCGACACCCTGAGACGGATCCACGTACAGTGGTATCAGGAGTGAGGTCGCATGCACAGTCGCCAGAAATGTTGTGAGGGCTACTTTGATGTACATTTTGAAGTAAGGGCAGGGAGAGTTCAAATTATGGATTTGGTAATAACTGTTGCGTGTGTATGGTTATTTTGAGGAAGGGCTTGCTGTCCAACTACAAACCAGTCCCATATTTACAAAATCTCACGAGCCCCTATTATATATAACAAACCCTTGTTCTTCATCTTTCGAACCGACGAGATCTAGAAGCTCCATGACACGGTCGACGATCCAAAGCAGGTTATCGTCTTGCAATGTTGAGGGGTCGAGTGATATCCCGATGCTCATCAAAGCGACAAAGCGTTCGACCGCAAACGGCAGCGGGTTGAGCGCGTCCCATGGATGTATGCTACGGCTGAATGGATGGCGGACGACGTGACCTGAGATGCCGTGTTGGTCCATAACTTCTAGAGCGGTCGGTTCTACCGAGAAATGACGGCAGGTCCATACCGTACCGAACATCTTGGTTTTCTTTGCTTGGGGGCGGGCACAAGAGAGAAAATTTTGCAGTCAACCTTGCGCAACGAACTTTTGTGTGGAGGTATAGTATGGTGCATCGTGTTCCGCCAGGGGCGAAAAAATGGACGCTTCCGGACAATTTGCGTAGATGTGGGTGCCGAACAAGTCAGTGCGCTCTAGAGGTTGCGCAATGACAGCGAAAGGGCAATGTCCAAGTCCAATTCCCAAAGAAAATTTCCCAGGAAATTTACAATTTGTTAGCTCGAAGTTAGTGCTACTGATACACTGACAAGTATATGGTCTACGACACCACGTGTCGGACAGCTTCAGGACTATGTTGTATCGAGACTGGCTTTGGCTTCTAAGCCACTTTTCCGAGCGGAATCGTGTTCAGAGGCTACTTCAAGGAATGTCAAAGCTCCAAACGGATCCGATGACAGGAAGATATTGGAAGATTGTTGACGCGGGCAACTGTTCCCCATGACGGGAAAAGAGCCCTCTCTCTCTCTGTCCACTCTTTGAGCTACTGAAAGAAGGTCTAGTAACTTCGGGTTCGATTTGATTGAAATGATCCACGAGATTGGTCAATTATGTGTATTTTCCTTCTTGAAAAGACTTCCATTCTTCCCCAATGTCATGAAAATAGATCCAGTCCAGTGGCCCCCCGAGAATAGGTGACCATGCAGCATAATTGACTTTACCACCCTCTGGCTTAGAGTCCAACACGTCGTATAGTTTATGGTAGTACGGCGACCGGATGTTGTTGAAACGGTCAAGGGCTTCCCGGAGTGCACGCTTTCTGTCACAGCTGTGTCGTTCTAGGTAGAGCTCGAGCAATTGAGCCAGCAGCCACCCATCCTCCATGGCAAAACCAGCTCCTGTACCGAAAGCACCTGCTTCTTGTTAGGAGTCGTTCTACTTCCTTTGAAAATGACATAATTTACCTTGTAACGGGTGAGCTGCGTCTCCGATAATGGCAATGTTCCCGTTGGCAACGACGTGTTGCAGTCTCGATCCGGAGAATGCTGAGAACTCTCTCCAAGTACTTTCTGGCACGCTGTCGATCGCCTCGCGAATCTCTGGTGTGAAGTCCTGATAACACATTCGTCAGAAGCCCGTATAGCATCATGGTAAAAAAGCACATATACCGTGAAATGGCTCGCAACTCGCTGGTTGCTGGCAGGTACACCCCAACTGTATTTCTTGCCCTGTGCCTTTGAGGGATCTTCGTAAGAACGCAAGGTCAATTCCCAAAGCCCTTTTCCTTCTTCGATTTCCTCTTGAGTGGAAACGACGGAACTCTTGAACATCCTCTGTGGTCCGTGGTGAAACGCGGTGTACTTGGTGATAGACAAGTGATCCACGGACTCTAAAGGGATCAGACATCGCCAAATGGTGGTTCCATTGTAAGCTGGTTCATGTTCGGGGAAAGTAGCTTTCCGGACAGCCTTTCATAGTAGTCAGATTCCGTTCGTAAGTCCGTATTGTGTGTTTTGGAGTAAACACTGACTGACCGAATGCCATCTGCGCCGATTATCAGATCCGCATATGCAGATGTGCCGTCTTCAAAGACCGCTGCCACGCCGCCTCCAGGTTGTTGGACAATGTCGACCAGGCGTTTCCGTAATTGAATCACACTAGAGGGCACGCGGCTCTTCAGAGCCTCTTGCAAAACGGTTCGCCTAACTCTCGTGTCATGATACCTTGCCTCTCCAACATAGGGTGGGTATTTGTAAAGTAGTTTGCCGGTCACCCCGTCTCTACCAACGATCTGCCTTTTAACATGTGCTTGCTTTTTGGGGACCGGCCAAATCGACTTTCTAGTATCTTACCTATGCTGATGGTCGACCTTGACGTGACCCTGTACCAAATCGGCCACACCTAGGAGCTCTAGCACCCTCCAGGAATTGTAGCCAACCCTCAATCCGGCTCCGATCTCTCGCAGTTCTGTGGCTTGCTCATAGATGGTGACATCAAACTTCGACTTCTGGAGAAGAGAAATAGCCGCGGCCAGGCCAGCTGGCCCTCCGCCCATGATTGCCACTCGCACGCTAGCTGTCGGTCCGTCTGTAGATATTGCCATGTTGAGTGCTCCTGTGAAGCTGCATCAAAGTTGGGCCTTTGGTTAAAAAAGAGCAAGACAAAAAGAAGTGGACAAAGAACTGTCCTCTTAGGATTGACGAAACTCGAAAGGTTCTCAAATTTCACTTTGGGAGCTAAGTTTACCATATGCTGCTCCTCAAAGTCCAATATGAGAAGAAAAGTCGCAAGTCCTTACTAATTGCATGTAAGGCGGAGCACACCCTCCCACGTTGCGTGACAAGACCAGCACGCCAGCCTTGGGTGCGATGGCGAATTTCTCGATAACGGCCTCGGGACTATTGCCGCAAGTCTCTTTGGCCAGCAACAAGGCAGAACTCAGTTCTGATGATAATGTGACGTTGCTTGTTCGCATTGGAGTCCAATGAGGCATGCGTCTCTGAGAGTATCTTGCAAGGAGGGTGCGAGCGCCAGTGGCTGTCTACAGAAAGGGATGGCTCCGTAGAAACTCATACCATGTACAAATAGAAAGGCCACAAAGGCGTGTGGGATTGGATGGGCACGATCCAACAATAATAGAGAGGTCGTTCTTCCAGGAAAATGGTATTTGCATCAATGTCGCTAATGCTTGCAGCAGAGGTATCCAAGCACACGAAACAAAAAGCCCCCAACTATGTCATCACATGCTATCTTCCATTTGTCTTGAGCGAGTCTTCAAGAAGCTGTCCTTCTCTGGCTTTCCACCTCTCTCTTGAAGACCCATGCCTCTTTCCACCCATTCCTGGCTTCCCATCTCCGTCAGCCGAGACAGGGCTCGGAAAAAGGCAAAGGCCTCCTCATCATTGCCAAATAGCGCCGATCCCTTGAGCTTCGCGGCTTGCTTCTCTGGGTCTTCCATAAGATCTGTGATTACCTGGCTGATCTCCGCGTTGGCGGTTTCATGGCCCGAGTCCTTGATGAGAGTCTCGGCAATCTCATCTTTCGATGTGAATAGCTCGGTCAGGGGCTTCTCAGTGGTAAGGACCAATTTAGCATGGGACTCGTATACTGCATCGATGAAGGTGATAAATCGACGAGCCCATTCCCTTTCCCGTAGTGTCATCCCGGGCACATCGGTGACGACGAAAGCATCGTAGGAGCGTGTCAGTTCGATGAAGTCAGCCGCAGACTTGGGCTGCTTGATCAGCTCGTCGAAGGTGAACCATGCACAACGCCCGCTGACTCTGGGAACCAAGATCTCGCGACCCCAAACATGTTGGACTTCAGAGTGAGGCTCGGTGGTTTCGGGGTCGCCCAGGAAGCGAAACCACTTCTGGGCGTGATCGGCTGCGTGAGCATCCAGTGGAGTGTGATATACACCGGATGGTGGTCGGGGTATCTTGCGGTAGTCTGTGGGCGAGTCGAGATTGATGACGTGAAGCCTGCTTTTCAGGAGGTGAATGGCCGGGACGAAGGACTCCCGCTGAATGCCATTCTTGTACAACTCATCCGGATGTCGATTGGAAGTCGTAACGAGCACTACACCGTGGGACATAAGCGCCTCTAGTAGTCTGGGATCACAATGTTAGCTTGCTGCATAACTAGCATCTTGCGGGAGGCATATTTCCTTACCTGCGCAAGATCATGGCGTCCGCCACATCCGTACATTGAAACTCGTCGAAACACAGGACATTGCCATGTTCTGCGATGTCTGCCGCAACGAAAGGTACCGCGTCTATATCATTCCCGTGCTCCATCTTCATGCGGTGCAACCGCCTATGTACGTCCTGCATAAAGTTGTGGAAGTGTATCCTTGTTTTCGACCGAACGGTATTAGGAAGTGTGTCGTAGAAAAGATCCATCAGCATAGTCTTGCCGCTACCGACATCTCCGAATAAGTACAGTCCTCGCGGGAGACCTTCCGGTATGTCTTTGAGCGCGGAATTTTTCGACTTTCCGCCGCCAAAGAAAGAGAACAGCGACTTGGAAGGTTGAAGGTCCTCAATGCTCGGGTGGATGACGGGTGGGGCTTTGTAGTGTCTGAGCTCCTCATGCAGTCGCTGTAGACTCTGAATGATACCTGCCACAGCAGGTGTCAGAATAGAAACCTGGACCACGTAGACCTGTGGGGGAGCGTCGCTGCTTACCTCGTTGGTGCTCATCGTTCCTCAGACGACCTTCCGCCACGCGGCGGTCATATTCCTGAATAGGACCAATGTCGTCCTGGTTGTCTGTTTACGATCTTAGTCAGGAGCCACTTCGTATTCATAGGAAAGTTGACCGAAGCGCACCGTTCTCCACAGTAGCAGTAGCTACCGAGGCCGGCCTTCTTTGTCCAGCGTTGAAGACCGCGGGGAGCGCAATGCGTCCAGGTGCTATTTCGATGCAGCTTGTAGATGAGCGAGCGTTCAGTTTCCGTCCGGACACACTATACGGGTGCAATGGCCTCGCAGAGAGGACATGCTGCCTTGGGTGTGTAATAGCGACACATGTTCGAGAGGTTGTACGCCGAGGAGAGGCTATGCGGGTTGCGCATGCCGGTGCGCGCATTTTTGAGACGACGATGGGAGCACCCCGAGCGAGTGGTCCCTATGATAGCACTATGAACTCTATTCCGCAAACATCGTAGGTATAGCGAAAGCAGGAGCCACGTGAATAGGGAGACAGTTTGTTTCGACCTTTGTTTCGACCCAGGTGAAGCTTCGGAATGGAAGTTTTTGGCACGAGATCGTTGAAGCCATAAATCCGGGCCGGCGAGATTGCCGTCGGTCGCCCTCGGCCATTAAAGTGCGGGAGGTGGCAGCCCACTATTTTCGACATTTCAGGGGTCTCGAGTGGTCGCCATGCGCTGTGACGTCGCGCCTTCTCGGGTCCGGGTCGGCCTCTGCAATTGGTCCACGATCACATGCCAACCATATCAGGGAGGCTCGCGATGTCCTCAAGTGCGACAAATGGTCATGGAATCAGATGAATTGATTGAGGTGACATTGTTCTCAACAAATTTGTAAGGGTCTATCTGCTTTTCTGGTCATGATAATCAAGAATAGAACGGACTATGGGAGTTGAAAGGTGTTCTCTGTTTCGTTATTAGTCCTCCGCAAGCTGCCCCACGTTCAGGTCCTGTTCTATTCAGGCATGAAGTAGTACACGACCCTGCCCATGTGGCTCTCGTGCGTTGGTGACAATTACACCTTTGTGAAATGTTTCGCTCGATCGAATGAGTATAGCGTATGTGTTTCGAAGAAATTGCGCATTCACTCTATGGCCGGTGAGACCCTAATGGTATGGTACCTCTATATAGACACCGTTCAATAGGTACATGGAATGCAAATGATTTGATGCCTTCTCAAGAACCCGACGCCGCACTAGCTGTTCGTCCGTCTTCTTCTCAGTAGAGATTCTCAGTAGACACCGGGGAGAAGCTTCCACCGCACATCTTCCTTGTATCTACCCCACTGATCCTTGTATTTCCTGCTCATGTAGTAGTCGAGACTCACCATGCCGCCTCGTGCGAACGAGGAAGACTGTAGAACAGCAACCACAAAGCCAGCAATCCAGCCACCGGATGCAAGTGCATATCCGATTCGCCATAATGTGTATCCACCATAATTGATGTGTCTTGCCAGAGACCACAGCCCCTCGCGACACAGCTTGCCCTTATGCGTCGGGTCATCCTTGAACTTCTTTCGCTGTATCTCTGACCCAACTTCGAGCGCAATGCCCACAACGTAAAGTATAGCCCCGAGAGCGACGGGAAGGGACAATCTTGATCGTGTTCCGGGTACAGAGACTGTGAAGGGCTTCGTCCACCGGGCAGCAGAGGTTGCGGCGGTCAGGAAGAGCAGGGAGTTGACGCTGTTGCACAGTGTATTGTACGCCGAGACCAGGACCGAGCTTTTCACGGGGTACTCCTCTTCAGAGGTGCAGGTGAGCCAGAAAATCTGTTTCGCGGCAGAGCCAACTGCCATGCCGAGGAGGAGGAGCCGTTCGAGAGGGAGGCCCAGTTGGTCGATGAGCTTGATGCCTGTTCGAGTGACCACGGCTGCGCTCAGAGGGACAGTCGATAGGCCGAGCTTGGCCAGGAAGCTGCTACCAAGGCCATGGCAGAGGATTTCGTATTGCAGCACGGGATCGAGGGCGCGCAAGCCGATGAAGGTCGTGGTGCCGACTACATTAGATTGCTTGACGCCACGTGCGATTATGTCCCCATTGGATTTATGAGACGGCATTGCGATGACCTTAAAGTCCCATGAATTCTTCTCAGCTCAGGGAGTATGGCAGGACCAGGACTGGAACGAGGAATTGTAAGAGACAGGAATGCGCAGCCTTTCGACAACCCGAGATCGTGTTATATCGGAAATCTCCTGCAAGCGACCTAGTCATTGAAAGCGTCATGACTGTAATCGTACCAGCTTGCCAGGGGTCTCGGAATTGCGATCAGACCACTCATCACTCGAAACAGGGCGGCATCGCACCGTCTCCCTTCCTCGAGTAGCTAGTCTGTCGCTAGGATCTCCCAGTTTGGCAGCGGAATGTCTTGGTCTTCCAGTTGGTAGCCAAACAGGGTTTCCCGCCTTATGGGGCTGAGAAATATATTTTTGGTTGCCAGCGCAAATAGAGAGTGGCGCCCACGTGTTATACGTTTCATGCATCCTTCTCGTGTAGGCGTGCATTGAGTGAGACTAGTCTTTCTGTGCTTTGTGTAGCCATGCCTTAGCTTTGTACGTACGTATCGTATATCTTAGGTGAGAAGATGAGTGACTACCGAGGTTACCTACCTCGTAGGTATAGGCACGAATCTACCTCTGTAGATTAGCAAAGTTCTTAGTCATTGTATATGAGGAATTGGTGGGCCATGAATCAAGTACATGTTTCACAGCTCAAGAGCAATAGTGAGCAGTATTGAAAGTTGGGCCTGTCTCATCAATTTCCACGCCATGAAGACGGGCGTTCCTAACAGCCTACGTTCAAGGACTGAATATCGGCTTTCACTTTACTCTGGGAGAAGGAATGGCCTTGGGCTTTGCACTGCGACGCGCCTACTGCTGGGTCCATCAAAGTCCTATTTAGATCTGCTCCTGGTTGGTTCGAGGCTCTGGCTCAGTGTTGCACCTTTCCGGGTTACTATATGAACATCATCGAATGTTCATTCAGGACGATGGGGCTGCTACATACCGAGAAATTATATCGTTTTCGAACGCTACTTTTTACGAACAAAGATTGAGTAAATACTCATGTCGGACCCTTGCCAAAACTCAACCAACTTTGAGCTGCACGATCCTCTCTAATCTAGCCCTGGTAATTTGCACACTGTTATTGAAGGAAATCGTACACATGCAATTATCAACCGCGCCCCCCCCGGGTGCCCCCCAGACTTCAATATACTTGAAAAGGCAGCAGCACGGCCTCTACTTAGCACATTAACTCTAAAATTTTGTATCATGCAACTGCAGTCTCGGACTTGCCAATTCGTCATCTGTCAGCAGTCTTGGTAGAGATTTGAAATCGAGGCAATGGCATCTCGACTTGGCAACTTGTTCCGATTCCCACCCGTTGTCTTGGTGCTTTGAAGCTTAATGGGCACGTTCACCAAGGTACTCGGCCTCGGAGCTTCCCCAATCTCAAGAACTCTTATTTTCAATGTCGATGAGGCTTGTGAAAATGGCTTACGGTATGTAGCAATGGGACGATGTTTCACAGACTGCGATGCTACCGCGGTCTCCGGACAACTATATAGGCTGTACAATTGTGGCGTTCGAACTTGGAGGGGACTTTGCCAACCTCATTCAAATATACATGCACTGCACCTCAGCCTTCGTCCCCAATTACCAACATACAGTTAGCTCCAAACAAGATGGCTTCCACACAGAAAGTCTTGCAAGTGACAGACGTCGGCAAGCCGGTCGTTCTGACCACCGATTACCCTATCCCACAACCAGGCCCTAAACAAATCCAGATCAAGGTCTCTGTCGCCGGCCTCAACCCCCATGACCAAAAGATTCGCGATTACAATATGTTCCAACAGGCCTTTCCCGTCATCCTTGCCAACGATGTTGTAGGCAAAGTGACGAAGCTCGGCGAGGGCGTGACCGGCGTTGCAGTGGGCGACAGAGTCGTTGCCCATTCCGGCTTTGCCCCTGGTCAGAATGGACTCCAGGAGTACGCTGTCGCCGATGTGGGTGCCTTCACTAAAATTCCCGACAGCATCACTGACGACGAAGCTGCCACCCTACCAACTAACGTCATCGCACCACTCGTCGGGCTCTTCTCCACGCTCGAGATCCCTGCTCCGTGGACATCGGAGGCCAAGGGGTTCGACTACGCCGGCACGACGCTCTTGGTCATTGGAGGCGGGTCGAACTGCGGCAAGTTCGCTGTGCAGCTTGCTAAGCTCGCAGGCATCGGCCGGATCGTGGTCGTGACTGGTAGCGCCGAGACCGAACTGAAGCAATATGGGGCTACCCACATCATCAATCGTCACGGAGGACCCGATGCAGTCCTGCAGAGCATCCGAGATGTGGTGGGTGATGACCTGGTTTACGCCCTCGACGCCGTCAACCCACCCGAAGGACAGATCCTAGCGCTCAACGCCCTGTCCAGTCACAAGAAGGGTGCCCTGGCCCGTTTGCTTCCGACAGGACCTGTGGACGAGAGCAAGGTATTGGGAAAGAAGGCGGGTTTTGATGTGCGAAATGTGTTTGGCAGCTCGCAGGCATGGCCTGATTTGGCAGGGGAGTTTTGGTCCCGGGTGCCTCAGTATCTCGAGACGGGAAAGATTATTCCGCTTGGGTATGTGGTGAAAGAGGGTTTTGCTGTGAACGAGGTGCTAGATGCTTACCGGGACGGGAACCCTGTTATGAAGACGCTCATTCATATATAAACTGTGGGGAAGAAAGAGGACTGCATCCTGTTCTTTTGTCACTGGCCTCCTGCTTACGCGACCGTAATGAACAGTCTCTAGTACTTGCAATGGACGAGAAATTGCCAATGGCATTGACCAACAATTTTTTGGTATTGATCCTAGTAGCCTGTGTTGGCATCGCGCAAATTGGCAAGCATCTAGCGCAAAGCTCGATTCTGCAGGTATGCAGGTGATGTTGACGATCTGATAAGACTGACTGCCCCTGCGTGACATGTGAATGGTTCCTGTTTCAGACCACTCACACAGTTGCATCATGTGGATGCCTGACTTATCTCGAATGCCTTCCGCAAGAGAGGGCAGGAAAGGGCTAGTCATGATTTGGCACCATTCCCAGCGGGGCTCCATATCTTGCACGGAGCTCTTGAGAACATAGCGATAAGCCAAGCTGATAAGCACTGTGTCTCCGTCCTCCGTCTCACACGCAACACCCAGCCATTCTCATCCTCCTTTAATCCAACCACACCCATCAACATCATGAAGTTCGCTAAATCCTCCGTCATCGCGCTGCTGGCGCCTGCTGTCGCTGGCAGATTCACTGAAGCGAATGAGGCCGACCGTGTCCAACTGTATCCCCTGGGTTTCTACGAGGCGTCGACCGAGCAGTATCTCATCGAGTTGGAGCATGGCGTCACGAGGTGGGTCACCGAGGACGAGAAGTGGGAGTTGAAGCGGGTAAGCCTTTCTTCTTCTCATGATATAGTCTTTTCGAATCTGCATCATCTTCGTCAAAGATGTCACCATTCGCACGCTAAAATACAATGTTAGAACGGTCAAAGATTCATGGACATCACCGAGACGAGGGACCTCGGCGCATCTCGCATCAACTCTCGCGCCGACGTTGTATTCCCTGCCAAGGCCTCCTTCCAAGACAAGGTGAAGCCTCTTCTCAAGAACCTGACTAAGTCGAACATGCACGACAACCTCGAGACTTTCTCTTCCTTCCATACGCGCTACTACAAGTCCGACTACGGCAAGCAGTCCTCAGAGTGGCTACTGGAGCAAATACAGAACATCATCAAGGAGTCTGGCGCCCCAGATGTCTATGCTGAACCCTTCCCTCATACTTGGCAACAATCATCGATTATCGCCACCATCCCCGGCCAGACAAACTCGACGGTCGTTATTGGTGCCCATCAAGATTCGATCAACTTGTGGTTGCCGTCTATTCTTGCTGCGCCTGGTGCGGACGACGACGGGAGCGGAACTGTGACAATCCTCGAGGCTTTCCGAGTGCTGTTGTCCTCGGACGCGGTCAAGGAGGGCAAGCTGGAGAACACGGTCGAGTTCCACTGGTATTCGGCGGAAGAAGGCGGTCTCCTGGGCAGCCAAGCCATTTTCCAATCCTACGAACGGGATGGCCGAGATGTGAAGGCTATGCTTCAACAGGACATGACGGGATTCATTCAGCGCACCATCGAGTCAGGCAAGCCTGAGAGTGTCGGCGTGATCATTGACTATGTTGATGAGAAACTGACGGACTTCATCAAGAAGATTATCACGGAGTACTGCACTATTCCCTTTGTCGAGACGAAGTGTGGTTATGCCTGCAGTGACCACGCCTCGGCATCCAAGGCCGGATATCCTTCGGCTTTCGTGATCGAATCCTCCTTTGAGAACAGCGATGATCGAATCCACTCCACTGACGATAAGCTCAAGTACTTGTCTTTCGACCACATGCTCCAGCACGCTCGGATGACTCTCGCTTTTGCTGTAAGTATCTTCTTTATATGTCTCGTAAACCGTGGATCAGTTTACTAACGGTGCACCATTCAGTACGAGCTCGGTTTCACCAACTTCGCCAAACTCAAGGGTGGCGAGATTGTCGATGAGCTGTAATAAGACTGACGTCTTCCGACTGCTTCGAACACTAAGCCAAATGTGACATGTGGTTTAGTGGTATTCAGTCTTCTCCAGCAATATGGTGCACAGGAGTTTGGTTGTGTGTTGGCCGAGAGACAATACACTGAGGGGACTATTGTGGTGATTACCGGAATTCCTAAGATTAGCATCCTTGTCAGATATAGATATGTCATCAACCAACCGGTGCGTTGGCTTCATTGAGATCAACGAATGTTTTATTTGTCGTAGTAGGTGCCGAGCTGCCGAGCCCAGCCTCAAGAGCTCAAATTTGCAACGTTCGGACCCTTGTAGCTTGCGTGGGTCTCGACGGCTGAGCCTCGATCGAACAAGCTTTTGCTGCATGTAGCGTGACGTCAGCAGGTTCTGGATCTTGACGATGATGCGGTCCAAGTTACTCTTGGGGCTAGAGAAGGAGGAGAATGTCTTTACTTTGTCCTCGAACGGCACAGTTACTATGTTCCGATTCTGCATACACAGTTTACATCGTACTCTCACAGAGGCTACCCCAGATTGGGGCAAGGACAAGCATTGCACTGACGTCGTTTCTCAGCCGAAGGACCCCTGAAGCCGCAAACCTTGGCAAAAGCTTGGCCTTTGCACCCTGTCCCACGTCCCCGGATTCATCATCGTGTCGTGTGAGCTGCTAAGGATTGTGGTACCTGGGCCTCGACAACTTGAAAGTGGACTTTCTTTCCCTTAGCGAACCGGTGGACCCGCAGGGCTGCGCATGCATGGCGCAGTACATTGCCTAGGTACCTACACAGTAGTACCTACGCAGTATGCAGCACATATATACGAGGCACCCCACCAACTGATCACCATTTCTTTTTTTTCACCATGTCGTCCCCAAATGACAGCGGCAAACCAGTCCAGAACCTAGGCAGCGCCATATACCAGACGTTCGTCGAATTCCCATATCGAGCCCTCACTACGCCACGCCAAAGGCGACCATCAAAGGACAAGAGTGGCACTGAAGAAAAGATGTCAGGAGATAATCAAAAAAGCCTGAAAGAGGGGGGCCAATTCACAGGCCCCATCAGCGATGAGTTTTTCAAGCTTTTCACCTCTCCAGAGAGCGTCTCGTCCGTCCTGGCCCAGGATCCTTCGATGAGCCCTGGCGACGCATGGAAGAAACTGTACGGTCACCATGCTGGAAAACCAAAGGGGCCTCATTCCATCCATCTTGCGGGGAAGCACACACCTGGGGATGAGGAGGGTTTGCGAAAGGCGGCTGACTGTGGCCATTGGGGCCCAACGCAACCGAGTCAGCTATTCCTACAAATGTATCATGATGCCATCAACTCTCTGGAAGAGAACCCCGCGCATGGAGTCGTCAGTCCATCTCTCATGGGCAGCTGTGGTGTGCTGCCCCTGACAGTCATCTCAACGTTTGTTATCTCCTATACCAATTTTGTCCCAGGTCGATTGCTAATTCTTTTGTAAGAATCCCGGACATCGTTCGCCACATGGCCAACTGCATTGTTCGCGCGGAACGGGAGGTCTTTCTGGCCACAAATTTTTGGGCCAACAGTACGGCGTCCAAATTCATTACAGACGCTATGCGTGAGCTTTCGAGGCGAGCAGGTGAGAGAGGTACCAAGATTGTCTTCAAGATGATCTACGACAGAGGCAGTCCAAAGCAGCTGGTGGAGCCTCACTACATCGTGGCTGAGAAGGAATACACTGGAGACAAGGTTAATATCCCGAAACCCGACGAAATTCCCAATATCGATCTGCAAGTGATGAATTATCATCATCCCTTGTTGGGAACATTCCACGCCAAGTACATGGTCGTCGACAGGAAAATCGCCATATTGCAGAGCAATAATATCCAGGACAATGAGAATTTGGAAATGATGGTGCATATGGAAGGTCCTATTGTGGATTCGATGTACGATATGGCTCTCATCTCTTGGCACAAACGCCTTGAGCCCCCATTGCCAAGCCATGACTCTCCTGCTGCGCAGGGGGGAATCTCTTGCTTCAATGAGGGGCATGCTGGGGTTTTCGACCAAAACGGGTCCATCCGGGGCCATTCTGCGGTGGTCGATACGTCAAAAAGGTCGCCGCGCGAGGCATACGGGTATCCCCATGGGACCACGCAGCCTGGGCATGTTGATGGAAACAAGGCTCGTGTAGAAACAGAGGACACTGGGCGAGCAGACGTCGTAACCGGTCCATCTACAACCAACAGCGTTGTGCCAGACCCGCAGGGTGCACCCGCCTCGGATAGGCAGCTACCAGGCACAGAGACAGCTCAGGGCTCGAACGGCCTTAACGGACCAGATCAACAGACTTCCAACTTCCTCGCTGATGGACAAGCAGCCACCCAACAAGCACCGGTGTCGGTAGCCAAGGCAGAAAGCCTACCAGAACATACTACAGATGACCACCACTGGGATGACAGTATCGCCAACGAGGTCCTCCGTGTGCAGTCAGCAGTGTCAGCCAAGAATGGAGAAACGACCCTCCAAGCCGTCAACCGTCACCTCAACCACACTATCAACGTCGGCTTCCCCTCCTCGGCACCCGAGTGCGCCCCCGAAGACGAAATGACGCCTTACATCCCCCATCCCGTTCACGAGCCCTTCCCCATCGCCATGGTGAATCGTGCGCCGTACGGCTCTCCCAACCACAAGTCCGTCTCGATGCCGCAAAACGCAGCCTGGCTGTCAGCCCTCCGCAACGCCAAGAAGAACGTCTTTATCCAATCGCCGACGCTCAATGCCGAGCCGCTCGTTCCCGCCATCGTCGAGGCGTGCGAGCGCGGCATCGATGTATTTTGCTACATCTGCCTGGGGTACAACGACGCGGGTGAACTGCTGCCGATGCAGGGCGGGCACAATGACATGGTCGCGCATCACATGTACACGTCGCTTTCAGAGCAGGCTAAGCAGCGGCTGCATTACTTCTGGTACGTGGCGAAGGATCAGACGAAACCGATTATTCAGGAGAAGAAAAAGCGTAGCTGCCACATCAAGTTGATGATTGTGGACGAGCACATTGGAATTGTGGGAAATGGCAATCAGGACACGCAGAGCTGGTATCATAGCCAGGAGATCAATGTGATGTTGGACAGCGAGCAAGTGTGTCGGGCATGGATTGAGGGATTGAGGAGGAATCAGAACACGCACTTGTATGGTGCGTTGGATAAGGAGAGCGGTATTTGGACGGATGACAAAGGGGAAATGGCGGATGGGGCGATTGGTGTCGACCCGGGAAGGTTTGCGTGGGCAAGGGGCGTTGTGGGAGCTATCAAGAGAGTACAGGGTGTTGGAGGATTTTGAAGTAACTGAGCGAAATTATAATCTGGGTTGGATCTGATGTTTGCGAGGTACATGAATTGTATCAGGAAGTTTAGGAGATGTCTACAACAAGACTGATTTCTCTTAAACACATTAATACGCTTTTACCCGACTGCCTGAATATGATATAGCCAATTCACAGAAAATTACACCGTCGTCAAATGCAAACTATGTATGAACGTAAGTATTTCCGATTGAAAAAGGCCCAACGACGCGCTGGCAAGGGTGTTTTAATAGGAAACGCGTTAGGGGCATGCGTTCGATCTGCTTGCAGGGATTAGAGGCCTCTTTCCCCGCGACCCATTGTACTGTACTTACCGATCTGCGCAAGCCAAACTCCAGCTATCGCCGAAACTCCAATAAGCAGCCGTGACCGTCATGGAGTTCATAGCTCCATACGAGCCTAAACCTCCTCTCACTTTCTGATTTCTCTTTTTATTTTCCTGGACTCGTCCTTCTCAGCTTGCAATCATGGCGTACATAGCACCAATTCACCGGCCAAGCAGCATTCGCCTTGCTGTGCAAGTCAAGCTGTTTGACGACGAGGACGAGAACCTGGTGGTAGCGTAAGGGCGCAAGACCCCCTCCCGCCTCCGAACCATGGGCTTTTCTAGATAAGCACTGACGACTTGCTACAGGAAGGCCAACCGGATCGAGATTTATAGCCTGGCGGACAACCACCAACTTGTATTACGCCACTCCAAAGTAATCAATGGAACCGTATCCATGCTCCAGAAGCTGCGACCGAAAGACACACCCACCGAGATACTCTTTGTCGGCACTGCCAAAGCACAGTATTTTACCCTGGCCTGGGATCCAGAGTCCAACCAACTAAAGACGACTCAAAGTTGGGAAGATGCGGCAGAGAAGTACATGCGCGACTCCGACAGTCAAGACCGCTGCATCGTAGATCCGACCGGCAGGTTCATGGCAATACATCTATGGGAAGGAGTGCTCGATGTCCTTCGTATGCTCCCACGCAAGGATGAGTTACATAGGATGAATTCGGTTCGAATATCGGAGCTCTTCGTCAAAGCCAGCACCTTCTTGTATTCCGAGACAGGCCATCCCAAGATCGCGCTTCTATACCAGTCCCGCGCCGATCTCATCGACGCAAAGCTTGCCATATACCGCCTGACCTCCGACGACAAAGATACCCAAGCATCAATGTTCGACCGCAAAGACAGAGAGTTCGAAGTCGACATTGCGGATCCTGGCGCAGCGTTGGTCATACCTGTTCCGAAGGTCGAGGGTGAAAAGAGGCATATCTCGCGGAACAATTCTCTAGCCAAGCCGTTCCTTGGTGGTCTTATTGTGGTTGGCGAGACTCGTCTCACATATGTGGACGGTACGACCCATGCCACGGTAAGCAGCCCGCTCAAGGATGCTTCTATCTTCGTTGCTTGGGCCCCATTCAACGAGAGAGTCTACTTCCTGGCGGATGACTATGGGAGGCTCTATCTTCTTACCATAGATACAATGGAGGATAGTGTGGAGGTCATCAGCATGCAGGCGACCTTGATCGGCAAGACATCGAGGGCCAGTTGTCTGGCGTACAGAGACGGCATGCTCTTTGTTGGATCCCACTATGGCGACTCGCAGGTCTGGAAGGTCGACCTAGACCCCGTCGTTCCGAAACAATATTTGCAGTTGACCCAAGTTTTGCAGAATGTCGCACCTATACTTGATTTTGCTGTCATGGATATGGGTAACAGGGAAGGAGACAGCCAGCTGGGCAATGCTTACTCGTCTGGTCAAGCACGAATTGTTACCGGAAGTGGTGCTCACAAAGACGGGAGTTTGAGGAGCGTGCGAAGTGGTGTTGGTCTTGAAGATATTGGCATCCTCGGTGAACTCCAGGATACGAGGGGGGTGTTCTCACTCAAGTCCAACGGCTCGGCCAAGGTGGACACTCTGATTGTGTCATTCCTGACCGAAACAAGGGTCTTTAAATTTGACCCAACTGGGGATGTCGAAGAGGTGGAATCTTTCGAAGGGCTCTCCTTGGAACACCAGACCCTTTTGGCATTCGATTTGCCCAATAACCGGCGACTACAGATCACGACCGCTGCTGCGATACTCACGGATACGGAGAACGGTATGTCCGTCAGTACATGGACCCCCACAGGTCAGGCCATCACAGCAGCTTCTGCAAACTCAAGATTTGCCCTGTTGTCTGTAGATGGCAAATCGCTTGTGACTTTAAGTTTGCAGGAAGATTTGGCAGTATCAACATCTAAAGACTTTGAGGACCAGGACCAAGTGGCTTGTGTCCACGCTTCACCCCATCTACCTGACGTGGGCGTGGTAGGTTTCTTCACCTCCGGGAATATCTCGATTGTGGACCTTGCTACGCTAGAACCTCGGAAAGGCGAGTCACTCCGGCGGACAGAGGACAACTCTTCGATACCACGGGATATCGCGTTGATACAAACACTGCCCGAGGGTTTGGGAGGACCAACACTATTTATCTCCATGGAAGACGGGAATGTGGTTACCTTCAATGTCTCACCGGACTTGTCCCTTAGTGGACGCAAGAGCGTGATATTAGGTACACAACAAGCCAGGTTGCATCTACTGGCTAGGCCGGATGGTCTTACAAACATTTTCGCCACAACTGAGAATCCTAGTCTGATTTATGGGTCGGAGGGCAGAATTGTCTACTCGGCGGTGACAGCTGAGGATGCTACCTACGTCTGCGAATTCGACACAGAAGCGTATCCTGATTCCGTGGTTGTGGCGACCGAGTCGACCATCAAAATTGCGAAAATTGACACCGAGAGGCGGACACACGTGCGACCACTTGAAATGGGTGAGACAGTGCGAAGGGTTGCATACTCAGCGAAGGAACAGGTCTTTGGTCTGGGTTGCATCAAGCGCGAATTGTCCCACGGCGAGGAGATCATTACAAGCTCATTCAAGTTGGTCGATGAGGTGATCTTTGGCAAGGTTGGAAAGCCTTTTCTGTTGGACCAGTCTTCTTCGCCCGAGCTTGTCGAGTGTGTGATACGGGCCACATTACCGGACTCGTACGGCAACCCGGCTGAGAGATTCCTCGTCGGCACAAGCTTCCTGGTTGAGGGCGACGCGGCATCAAGAGGAGACGAGACGAGGGGACGCTTGCTGGTACTTGGAATCGACAGCGACCGAAACCCGTACTTGCTCGCGAGTCACAAATTTAAAGGCTCATGTCGTTGTCTTGCGGTGATGAACGAGGATATGATCGTTGTTTCACTGACAAAGACAGTGATTCTGGGCAGGTATATTGAGGAATCATCCACCTTGGGTACATTCAATAAGATTGTATCGTACCGACCCAGTACTTTTCCTGTCACTATTGCCGTGGAAGGCAACATCATCGCTGTGGGAGATATGATGAAGTCAATATCCCTTGTCGAGTATTTCCCTCCCATAGATGGCAAGCCTGCTACTCTGATGGAGGTGGCTCGGAATTTCCAGTCAGGCTGGGCCACAGCCGTCTCTCATATTGAGGAGCATTCTTGGCTCGAGGCGGACGCTCATGGCAATCTGACGGTGCTAAGGAGGAACCCGGACGGCCCAACGCTGGAGGATCAGAGACGAATGGAGATGACCAGCGAATTTAGCCTGGGTGAACAGGTGAACTGTATTCGCAAGATGGCGGTGGAAACCAGCCCAAATGCCATGATGATACCAAAGGCATTTGTTGCAACGGTAAGCTTCAAGAGCACCTCCCACAAAACTTGTGCAGTTGCTAATAAATTCATAGGTCGAGGGTTCGATCTACCTTTTTGGCACAGTTGCCTCACACGCGCAGGATCTTCTGTTGCGTTTCCAGACAAGGATAGCCTCGGTGGTTCAAACTGCTGGCGAGTTCAATTTTGATCGATATCGAGCCTTCAAAAACAGGGAGCGAGAGGGAGAGGGGCCTTTCCGCTTCATCGACGGCGAACTCATTGAACGGTTCTTGGACATGGACGAGCGGACGCAACAGAACATCTGCGAGGGCTTGGGGCCGAGTGTAGAAGATATGAGGAACAACATTGAGGAGCTGAAGAGGATGCATTAGAGTTGTTAGACTTAGAGATACCATGAAATTCGCATGGCGTGGATATACAGTGTACATGCAGCAAAGTCAGATGAAGAGAGAGACTAAACGAGCCTCGAACCATATCATGGGCCGTTTGATGTGCTATATTTGACCTCTTCAACCTCGCCATTATGTTTAGCTACAAATTGTATTGCTCAAACATCAATCAGTACGTCTCGATCGATAGAGTCGAATTCTTTTTTTTTTAGGGGGGGGGGGTGCGGAAGGCTCGGACGAAGCCGGGCGTCGGAAACTGGACCCACTTTCGGGATCTTAGCAACGCTCGCTGCTTGATTGGCCTGCAGCTCTCTTAATTATTGCCTGAGGCCACTATGAATTTGGCAGCGATCCCGAGCGAAAGAGCATCTCAAAGGAAAAGACCTCATCATCGTCATTGCTGCCGCCGCCCCCCCAATTCAATTGCCCACGCTTCCCTCGCAACACCCGCACGACACAATGGCGCCCCTCACAACCGCGGCTCGCGCATTCGTGCGCTCAGCAGCAGCAGCAAGCCCCCGAGCTGCCTCGATCCGATGCCTCAGCAGCACGGCTGTCCGCGCCGACGCGACCAGCTCTTCCTACGAGTCCCCCTTCAAGGGCGAGCGCCCCACCACCAGGGTGCCCGACTTCAGCCACTACGCCTCCAAGGCGCCCCCCACCAAGAACTTGACATACCAGTACTTTATTGTTGGCGGCTTCGGCGCCATCACGGCTATGGGAGCCAAGTCTACCATTCAAGGTGAGCTCGAGATGTGAACGAGGCGGGAGGTCTGAGGAAGATACATCAATGCGGCAGGAAGATGGAGGCTTGGGCTGGATGTCCATAGCCAATTGATTGGAGGGAGCATTCTTGGTGCAAGAATCAGAATTTGGAGCAACTCCAAGCTGTCAATTGGGTGGGATGAGGCTGACGAAGATGCTGCACAGAATTCCTCAAGAACATGTCCGCATCAGCCGACGTCTTGGCCATGGCCAAGGTTGAGGTCGACCTGAACAACATCCCAGAAGGCAAGAACGTAAGTATCAATCCTTGGAAAACCTGACAGCCGAACGTTCTACAGGACTGACTTTTCCGGACGCTGCCACAGGTCATCATCAAGTGGCGAGGCAAGCCCGTTTTCATCCGACACCGAACCCAGGGCGAGATCGATGAGGCCAACAAGGTCAACGTCCAGTCGCTACGAGACCCCCAGCAGGACGAGGATCGTGTGAAGAAGCCCGAGTGGCTGATCATGTTGGGTAAGGCTTGGAAACCCCTCCTGCAGCACACCCATATCTCGGTTCCCGCACCACGCATGCGGCTTGGAATGCATACCTTGGTGCAGCAGTATCGCAGAGAACGAAGAAGCTGACATAGAGATACAATAGGTGTCTGCACGCACTTGGGTTGTGTGCCCATTGGCGAGGCCGGCGACTTCGGAGGCTGGTTCTGCCCCTGCCACGGTTCCCACTACGACATTTCCGGGCGTATACGCAAGGGTCCTGCTCCTCTCAACCTTGAGATCCCCGAGTACGATTTCCCCGAGGATGGCAAGCTGGTCATTGGTTAGAAGGCTCACACACACACACGCACGTCGTGGCGGAATGGAGGCGGTGGTTGTATGAATACGGCATGCAGAACGGCTTCAGATGGGGGAAAGAGAAAAATCAAAAATACGGACGTCAAAGAAGACTATAGATGCAGCTTGGACGGTAGTCGGAGTCGGGGACGACGTTCAGGGCGGGCGATTTTTAATAGACTTGCCTGGTCTGCAATGCCATTGTACAAAAGCATTTGAGCATTGAGAAAACAATTTCAAAAACGAAACTCTTCTATGTTAGTCAGCCTTCTTGGCCCCGAATCTGAAATGTTGCCGCCCCGGGATGAGGCTGCAAGCACAGGATTTAAAGGAGTTGCCATCATCGACTGAGATGAAGCAGTAATTGCGCTGCGGTTCATTCAGCAAGCCACTTCTCAAGCGTCAGCGACAAGCAGCAAGGCTTTGCTTTGGTGGGTTGTCAAGCCCATGTTCACAACACGCAAGGTTGAATTGCCCGAGTTAAAATTGGCATTATAGAATTGTGACAGATAGAAACAACAAATAGTGGGCAGCTCAGCCAACAGCCTCTGGCTGCGTAGGCGCATCGGCAAACAGTTGCTTGGCCCACTGCTTGCACTCCTCGTCTGTCTGCTCCCAAGGTTCCTCTTCGAGCATCTGTCGGATGGTGTTCCCCAGACGCGTCAAGTTCATCCGTCTGCGAGGTATGTAATCCATACAATGCGCAATGGTATTCCTCAGCGTCTCCGACGGCCACACGCCCGAACCACCACCACCACCTTCACCTTCTGGGCAGGACCAGCCTTGTTCGTACTGGTCCAGCAACGCGTGTCCGTAGGTCCAGCCTGATGCTTCGCGTTCCAGGATGCGCACTGCGTACGGTCTGGGGACAAAGGGGACTTCGGGTTCCCAGGTTGTGACGAGTTGCCACATGATCAGGCCGATATGGCTAGGCGATGCACATTAGTAAGTTGTTTGGGTACTTGCATCAATGTTGCGGTCCCAAGTAGGAGTGGTGGGTAACAGGTATGTACTGCGTCGACACTCGATCCTTTCGTGATGCAGGAAGAACGAGACCAATGAGACGCTCGAACAAAATATACATGTTGACTCACAATACATTAGAGGCCGAGCCGTAATTACCAGCAATGGCTGAGTTGCGGAGACCGTCCATATTAGGCACGAAGTCCCACGCTTCAGATGTTTGTTCTGGAAGAAGGGAATTTGGTTGTCCTCTAGAGCGGAGGGTCCACAGATATTTCCTACTCCAAACGTCAATTAGCTCGAATTCCATAGATGTACTAGATTGAAGTGACCGTACTCTTGCTCACCGGGAGTCCGGCCCAAGAGGTCCCATTTTGGAACTCTAGCATGACCAAAGTCGGATATCTAAGGGGAAGTCTGATGTGAGCATGGTGAAGTCCAGCTGCGTTGAAAGACTAGCTGGGAAGAACCCACCTTCAGGATGGGGAAGAAGTGTTCATCGTCGAAGTCGCCAATCAAAACTGCAGGTGTGAGTAGGCATTAGTCGTTCGTGACACCTTTTGGGTGGACACTGGAGATTGACCGTCCAAACTGTTCCCTTCAAGCTTACCATTTGATGGATTCAAGCTGAAATGAACCAAAGGGTATGTTGGTCTCCTGTCTCTGCTAGTACCAGGAGGTAAATTTTCTGTTCTGACAGGAATTTGTTTCCTTCGCCGGTCTAAATTACTTGCTACTGCTTGCGCCTCCGGCCAAGCCATGGCAATGCAGCCACGCCAAAGGCACTGGAATATCGACCAAAGCACCTTCTCCGGTGGCCGGATTCGCTGGCTCGCATCTTTGCCGCTATTTTCACGAGTGAGTCTCTCCAGCCAGGATCCCAAGTCGCGCTTTGCCATGTACTCCATGACAAGAATGTCCTCAGCATCGTCGAGCTCCCGCCTCGCTCGGCGAATTCGTCGTGCGCGTGTGGCAGCGCCACTGGGCACGCGTTTTCGTATCCGATCTAGACTTGCTCGTGGGGATATTGCAAGCCCTGCCACTCGTCTGACTGCATCTCCTAGGGCTGTTGCTATGGCTCGTGGAGGCAGCGGTACCGTTGGGTCGTATGCTGGATCGGGCATTGCTTGCAACAGAAGTCGTTGGACGATATGTCGTGCACCGCTCATTCGCTTTTGGTAATTAGTGAGAAGATATAATTATCGGTGTGAACACAGTTGCACTTAACGTTGCAGCACAACTCACTTTTAATACAGCCAGTTCCGTGCGTGTGTCTGACCCATTCGTCAGGTTTACTTTCACCACCACGTTGTGAATATTTCTTTGACCATCCTCCATATCAAAACGGAATATTGCGTTTCTACCACCTACACCAAGCCTCGTCACCTTCCTAAACCCAAGCGCTTGAAAGCGTTCATGCAACGCGATAATCGCTGCTGTCCTACTCGCTGCCACTGCTGGATCCTCATCCAGCAACGCTGCAGGGATTGCAAGGTCAGGTCTTCGATTCTGGTAACTCTGTCGACTACTTCTTACAAGCTGCTCCAAATGGCTCTCTGCAGCAGGGTTGGTCAGATCCCATGGATCCCACGCTCCAAGCCTCGGGTGTACAACCGCTTCGATCTCGGCTTGACGCTCTACTTCTACCCAGTTGTAATTCCCACGACGCCATTCTGAAAATTGATCCGTGATGGCTCTTTTGTGGTAATAAGACAGGCCGCCCCGTGTTGGTGTCGAAGTGCTGATCGCCGCCTCGCCAGTCTCATCGCCACCCACGACGTCGTCTGCGAAACGAATGCGCCGACCTGCCATTTGAGGAAGTCTGATCCGCAAATGTTGGCAATAAAAGGTTTCTTCCACCTGTTGTTCGGCAACTTAAAAGTCGTCTTTAGCGACGAAATTCTTCCCTGAATAATTAAAGCTACACAGAACAAAGGATACCCAAAGCGCTATCTCGTGATCCGGCGGTCCACATATGCGGCTTCACACAATGGAAAAGATGCGAGAGATGCAGACAAAGGATCTGGTCACAAAGCACACTCATCTACAATTTCTACATCTTCAAAGTCCCCGACAAATGATTTGGCTTTGGTATCTGAGGACGAAATGCAGGCCAGGAGAGAAAAAAGATGTACGGCTTATACAGTACCTACCTTCCAGAGGAGTAGGGAGTCCGAAGTAACGCTTTCCACTCCAAGACGCTACTTGTGATCCCATAGAGCGCTCCATCTCGAAATACAGGCAGCCGCGCGCGTAGCTCCCTACCTAGTACCTTAGTATACAGCCAATGGACTCTGCAATGCGGAGTCTGTCAAGTTTTGTGAATTCTTAGCTTGCATTGAAACGGACATATCAATAGAAATTGTTGTTTTTGCCAACTTCTCGACCTCATTGAATCATGCATACGTGCTCAGACAAGAGTACCTAGCTTACCATGTAAGCACACAACACCAGGTCATGCGTCAGCGCGCGAAGTATGGCCAAGACCTGGAGCAGGCGTAGAGAAATACACGTAAAACAGAAGAAGAAGAAAATCATTGGTAGGTGGCTTGGCAGTCTCCCTCAATCATCAATTGCATCTTGGCTGTTTCTCGAGTGGATGATGTTCCTATTCAATGCTCTTGCAACAGTCGGGCTTAGACTGCAGCCGGCAAGCCGAGCGCCGTACCAGATTTCCCAGCAGAAATATCGACCGTCGTTTTGAATCCTCATGCGACCCCAAGCTGCTTCGGATCTTCCGGTAGGGTTGGTACAGCCGACTTTCACACTCCTCTAAACGCTATGAAGCTTAAGAACATCGTTATTTCAATTCATTTACTTTGTGACCTGCGTGCACTAAGGTTTTCGGAGGTAATTCCTGCATGGCATGCGTGGCAGATAATATTTCGCGAATGGCAAGACGATTGGACTGACAGGTGTCATCAGGGAAAAATTCCTCATTAATGCGAATCTGCTGTCATGTCGGCAATCAAATTTGTGAAGAGAAAAAACCGAACTACGGCTTATTTCTCAAAGAACCCTCGTCGTTCAGCATGCAGTCAGACAGCTTGGCGTATATGTCACAGGAACAGTCGGTCAGAGTCTAAAACCTGAGTAGTCTTGTTGGCTAAGTGAACAGTCCAGGACTGGATGTTCGGTCCGATAACCGATCATGATTGACGGTGTCATCCAACGTAGGGTCCACAAATTTGCACATCATCGACGATTATTTCTCATCAGACGGATGGACTGACAAGTGTTCGGGCAAAAGGAGCCGAATATCCTAGAGGAAAGTCATATGTCCAGGCTCCAGGGTTGCCAAGTAGATCCTCGCTACCTCCTGACTCTATGCAATGTTTGCCGAATGATCGCCTCGTTCTGTTGATCCTCTCCACAGCGTTGGGTTCGTTACGCGCAAGCAGCTGGTTCGAGAGGGCCTGGATGCGTTTGACGAGAGTCATGAGCGTCTGAAGCAAAAACAAAAGAGACAAAGCTGGGCACTGAAGACGGCTGGACCTTGTGGGCTACTGCCCTGGTAGAAGAAAGGGTACCAAAGTACTGGAGATTACAGTACTGATGATCTACTGATGCCACTGGAGAAAGACCTCCACTCGAGCGAGATCCGACGTGGAATAGGTGCCCCTCTCGTCTGAAGAATGTTCCGAAGTGTTGCGAAAGTTGCGGGAGAGACGGGAAGTATCGTTCGGTTAGATCTGGGTTCGCGGGCACACAGTTAGGTACCTACCTAGGTAGGAACCTGGTAAGCTTACCTTGTAAGTTTGCGGCTCAAAACTTAAGCTTCAGAGATCCTTGTCTATCGCCTAATGCCGCTTAATCAGCCGTCCCATGCTGGGCCGACGACACTCCATTCTCGCTCCCACCTGAGACATCAGATGCATGATCGCCCGTCTGAAGACTTGGCCACTGTTCTGCCATTATGGCTCATCACCATCTCGTCCTATGCTTACCCAGTCTGCAAGTCAATGCGAGCACACTCCACACGGTCCGCACCAAGCACCGCGCGCCAGATTGGCTCCGGAAGAAATCGACTGAACGGGCAACGCCTGATGCTGGCTATTTTGCATTGTGAGACGAGACGAACTCGTAGGCGCTCGGACTTGCAACGGAGTTCCCCCGAGCTCTCTGGGTTGTTGTCGCTCTCGTTCCCGAGCATGCCATGTAATACAGCACGATCGCCTCTGGCAAATCTTGAAAATCTGGAGAATTCACAGTGACCCCTTTCCGTATAATCAAGTTGTTCTCTGTCAGTCCTTAAGATCGATTGCGGAATCGCGGATCTTGATCATAATTGCAGCTCCTAGGTCACCGCGTCCTGGTTGCCTTGAAGCTTCTGTATTGCCACTACAGCGATCAGTCCTAATGCGACCCTTGGTCCGTCAGCCGTCTCGATTCTTGGCTGTCGATCCTTTTTGATTTCGCAACGAACCGTTCAATACCCCTGCTTGCTCGTTCTGCTTGCAAGGAACTAGGGCCCTGTTTAGCAGCCTTCTTCACGACGCCCTCTTTCCGGGACCCACTCGCCCGGACGTTGCGCATATGTATTCTGTCTCGTAATGGAGAGGCGTCATTGTTCATGGGACTGTAGCAGTGTGACTCCTCCTCTAAGACGTATCCAGACAGATGAGGCAACAGGGTTCAACCGACTGGAACGTTTCTCGATGCCATGGGACGACAGTTGCAAGCGCCATCATCCCATGTGCGTGCCCGTCCTTCTCGAAGCCCTATATATTCCTCGGACACTCCCGTTATGTATAATGATTTGGCTTCGTTCAGCACGCTCTTTGCAAGCCTTCGTTCTTTAATCAGTTCTGTGAACACCAAGCTTCCACTCTTTTTTGCACTCATTCTACACCTCAGGCCGGACCTCCTTTTTAACACTACCTTCTTTCGTAATTAAGACATTGCAAAGATGAAGTACGAAGCAACCCTTCTGGCCCTCACCGGTCTCGCTGCTGCTCGTGAGGTTTCCCTCTACAGCGCCGTGGTGAAGAGGGAGGTGCCTCAAGAGCACTCTCACCAGGCCATCGTCGCCACGACTCAGACGAATCTCCAGCTCGACAACCCTCTCAAAATTCAGGATGCCGTCTTTGCTCTTCTTGGTAATGCTGCCGCTGCTAAGGGTGCGCCTAACGTCCAGAACCTCGACTGTCTCCAGCAGATCGTCGCCGACCAGGCTTTCACCAACGCCAAGGCGGCTGGCGATGTTGATGGCCAGGCGAATGCCATCATGTTCCGTGCCTTGGAGAGGAACACCGCGGCTGTTGGTCAGGCCTCCGTTCTCTGCAACCAGACCGCTGTGAACCCTGAGATTGCTGCCATCACCCAGCACCAGGACCCTGCTTCAAGCGCCGCTAGTGGCAACAAGCAGATCGCTCTGGATGTCGCGACCCAGCTGTCCTCCATTGGTGCCGACCCTACCCTCGCTATCAACACTGGCACCTTCAAAGCCGGCAGCGTAAGTTACACATACCCTCTGAAAGATGGCATGGGGTAGCGTTAACACAAATACTACAGACTTCCGACAACACTGGCGCAGGCAACACTTGCGACGACGCGAACGACGCGACAGGCTGCATTATTTCCCAGAATCTCCTTGTCCCTGACGTGACGGCTGCCGAGATCAAGGCTGCCGTAGCCAAGGCTGCCCGTAAGCCCCGTGCCGCCTCTGGTACCAATGTGCAGACGTTCACTGGCACCCTCGGCGGCGCCGCCCCAGCTGTCGTGCAAAGTTCCGGCGACAGGCCCTTCTCTGTCAACGGTGCCACCTTCGTGAATGCTGGTGCCGCCTTGCAGAGGAGCTGCGCCGTTCAGCACAATGCATGCGCCAGCGCTGCCAACGCCGGCTCGGCCAACTTCTCCGTGTCTGATTGCGGTGCCCAAGGTACGTTGGAAAATAGAAGCCACCACCCTAACTCCCACAACATCGTATCCACCGGGAAACATCCAACTGACAAGATTTCCTCCATAGAGGACGCATGCAATGCCGCCAACGCCGCCAAGAGGTTCCGCAAGTCGCGTCGCGCAGCTCTCGACTTTGGCTCCTGCAGCAGCCCTGCCATCGCCTTTGGCCCTCAGAATGACCGTGGCGGTGCCGACGCCTTCGCGGCCGTTGACCAGACTGATTTCAACCACGGCTCTGCCAACGCCATCAACGTCATCTCCTCCTTCATCTGCCAGCAGCTGGGCAGCAAGTGCGGTGCTGCTGCGGATGCGGTCAGCGCATGCGACTCAGCTGCTACAGCCGCCAAGGCTCAGACTGGACAGGCTGCGGCTGATGCTTTCAACTCCGCTCTGGGCGTCACTGCTTAGAGATTGGGCTGATAGAGGAATTCACTTTGGGAGAGGGGATGGTCGAGAAGTTGTGACACCAGAATACTTTCAGGTGGAGGTCCTTGATGAGATATGGCTTGATATGTCACTTTCCCAATATTATGTAATTAGTGTTAGTGTGCGATCAATGAAAGTCATCGAGGGCACTTGAAAGAAACATGATCTATGGTGTGTCCAAATCCAATAACGTAATGATTGCTGATTCCAGGCGACTGATGCGCATCGAACCATCATTACAACTTAATTTTCTAGATACGCCAAAGGAGGACAATAGTGGACGCATAGAGTCGGAACCCAATCAGTATCTGGGTGTGGACCCTATCAATTCACCCTGACACCCGTCTCGCTCGTGTTTCCAATATTAATTAGGTATTGAAGTGCAGGAGGCTCATAGGAGGCTTATTGGCAAAGTACCAGGTAGTAATGTTTCATGATAGAGCACCCCGAGAACTTGCAGAATCAGGCTCCTCAAAACCGATTCCCTTCATGTCAACGTCACGGCAAGAAAATGTGTTAACGCTACTGTTTCTTATGTTGAGCGTAAGTGAAATTGGCAGCTATCGAACAGTAAGCAAAGATCACGTCAGCGGAACGAAAGTTGACCAAGATCGCGTGATGTGTATGGGATATGAGAAGTCATGTATGAGCCATTCCAGAATACGAAGCGACTCATCGAGGCAAGTGTGGTGGGAGACGAAGTTGAAGAAGAAGCATGTGGCTTGGCTCACCCACGGGTGCTAATGCATTCTCCGCCGCCCATTTGCTTAGGCCGACCCTTTCACCGTCATTTTCATATCCCCTATGCGGGCGACCTGCAGGCTTTTTCAAACTCAAAGAATCAGTAGTGCCCTTTGCAGGGACGAAGACGAAACAAAAAACGATGTTTGCCTGTCTTTTCTAGCGGGCCTGGTGGCTTGTACGAATTGACGTCTTGTAGGCTTGACAATTCGATGTGGGAGCAAAATGACCCCGTATCGTCTTCAATGGGAACAGCGGTGGCGATCTCTGACCACTTTGGGTCATCGAGAGGATGTATTCGGGTCAGTAATAGTCACAATGTCCGTCGTGTTCGTAAGAAGAGAGCAGGATCCGGGTGAGGATTCGGACTTGTGAAGGCTGATAAACGGTGCATCCTGGAGCTTCTTCGGCTTCAGTGTGTTGCCAATTGCACCGTATATTCAGAAATCACCAATTTGAGAGTTCGTATCAACTTGACCCGACATAAAAGTTGCTATTTTAACTTCAAGAGGATTGTTCAGAGATCTGCGTCCCAGGGCGAAATTCTTGAGCTTACGGCTTAGTCCCATTGTGCCTCTGGGTAACTTCAGCTGACGAGCATGCCCGGCGGACCCGGAAGTGGTCAGAAACTCATCATTTCAACTCGAATGGCACTAAAACAGTATCATGGGAAAGAGGAATGTTTTTCTCGAGGCCTGTCGATATAGAGAGACGCCCATCTGGCGTCGGGTGTGACGCGTCCAGGTGTCTAGCAGCAGCGAATGGCATCGGTCAATGCGCAAGCCACCGAGACGTCAGCAAGGCATACAGATTATACTGCGAGAATACTCGTCCGTGGTGCTCGGAAAATCTTTCGGGTAAGCTGGACATGACTTGTGGCTTTTCTGATAGTCGGGCGTGACAGGCTGGGATGTATTGCAAAATGGGTGCGATCACTGACGTGAGATGGGCTTTCAATACCAAATCTAGTAATTAAAGGCCCAAACTAAAGCGAAATATGCGTCAGAAAAATATCAGAAATCAGCTGAATCATGTGCTTCAACTTCAAGTTCCTTGTTGGCTCAACTCTGCTGACGATGGGAAGGCTGGCAAAGGCGGATCTGCTTAAGCCTACAATAGGTGCCTAAGCAACCAACGGACAGGGCTGGTATAGAGAAAGGTATAAAACGGGAGCTATTCCATGCCCCTCAAAGACATATGTACTGTTAGAATATTACCTAGGAGATAGACCGACTGCAATCTCCTTCTCCGTGAACATTTCTAACTCAAACATCCGCGTCCTTCGCAAACAATTGCAACCATGAAGAACAGTACCTTGAAGTTTGCTGTTATAGCGACACTATTTGCATTTTCTCAAGCCAAACCCGTTGTGCAGAAACGCGCTGGTGCCATCTGCGAAATTGTCCCTGAGTACGTCCTTCAGCCATTCTACGGGGCCATCTATGGACCGTCGCTTTATTAAGAAGACGGCCCGTAATGAGACATCCTTCGCTGACGTACAAAATTCCAGCTGTTCCAGCGAACTCTTTGCTGGGAAGTGTGGATGCTGGTGAGTTCTTCCCACCTACAATTCAACACTGAACCATCGGAATGCCCACTGACAGTGACCAGGGGCTGCTGTCCCCCCTTGCCCTCCAGCACCCCTTCATCAGACCTGGAAGACCGTAACTGTCTCGCTATACCTGAGTAAGTGAATACTACGATACATGTCAACTGTCAACCTCGTTTAGACTCTAACAGAGCTCTTGCACAGCTGCAACGACCCAAATGATGCTGGGCTTTGCTCATGCGGGTAAGTACTCCTTTCTTGATCGTTGGCATCAAAAACCCCCATCATACATCATACAATGAGCAGCACGCTAATCTTGACGGATTGAGTGTTTGTTGTCCTGCTTGAACTGTCCTGGTCATTGCAGATAGTGAGAAGTGAGGATGGGGTATCAACCTAGATAGAGGTGCAATTGGCCTTGGCCAGCCATATCTGCAAATCTGCAATGAGATTTTCTGTTGATTTCGATCGCACACAACACAAATTTGAAACAACTCGTGATGTCCTACTTCAAGTTCGAACAAAGGCCAAAACAATCACAGTGCTACTACCTAAGCTCCCCGTCCTAAGTACGCTTAATGCTGTCGTCTGCGACAGGGGTCACAATGACCGAGACTGTTCATGTCTGCGGTAAACGCCGTATTTGCAGAAGATCTGCAATGGACGTGCGCACAAACGCCCTTTGACGCTGCGGAGAGGCATCAGACAGGACAGGCTAGTAGAAGATGTATGCGTACGACGTCCTTATCGCTTTGTAATTGCTGCCGTTCACGTACGGTCCAACTCATCGTTTGACAAACAAGCAGTTGTTCAAATTTGTCACTCGAATTTCCGCCCAATATTAGACATCTTGAGCCGAGTTCAAGGTTACTCCACTAGATTATGAGCAAGACAAGACATGCAGCAAAGTTCAACAGCAACCCTGCAGCTTGAGCAAGTTTTCCCCACCGCTTCAACAACATGCTCAACCTGTTGAATAATATGCTCAAGAGCTCAGATTACAGAATAAGAAAAGAGCCAGCCCAACTTCACTACCACAACCACATCCTACTACGTTATTGAAGCCGTCAAGAACCTAAGTATATTGCAATTACACGGTCCACGCTGTCTGCCTCGACAATAATCCAAACTCATTGAGTGACCATGTCTGCTACAGAGACGTTGACATGGGCGAAGCCGTCAATTTCGGCAGAGAAAGGTAACTGGGCCGATCTGGTCACTCTAGATCTTGCCAAGTTCGACCAGCCCGGTGGTAAGCAAGAGCTTGCCGCTGAATTCACGAGAGCCATCGAAGAAGTGGGTAAGTCTAGTCGCAAATTGATCATGTTGTTTGATTCCCCATGTTTCTAACTTTCTTATTCTCGGTATCAAGGATTCTTTTACGTCAAGAATTTTGGCCTGACTGAGGAGGAGGTCGAAAGGCAATTCGCCATAGGCCAAGCCCTACTCGCACTCCCGGAGGATGAGAAGATGCGGTATCTCGCCAACATGGAGGCGGGTGAGTACAATGGCTACAAGCCCGCCGGAACGCGCGAGCTGGTCCCTGGAGTGAGGGATAATTATGAGCTTTATAATGTCCCAAAGTTCACCGCGCAGCATGCAAATATGGCGCACCCTGATATTATTAAACGGCATTGGAGCGAGGTTGAGCGTTTCTCGAGACATGTGCATAACCACATTGTCCACAGACTGCTGGTTGTCTTCGCACTGGCGCTTGGGCTTGATGATGAGGAATGGCTTGTGAAAAGGCATCGTTATGATGAGAACAGCGCTTGCCATCTCAGATATATGAAGTATTTGGTGAGGAGTGAAGAAGAGAATGCCAAATGTGGCGGGGTCTGGCTCAAGGGGTGAGTTTGGGATGCGAAATGTGACCGGTAGCCCTTTTGCTGACAATGCACAGACACTCAGATCTAGGCAGCCTCACTCTGCTATTCTATCAACCCATCGGTGGTCTGCAGGTCCTCGGGAAAGACGGATCATGGAAGGACGTGCGCATGGTCCCGGGCACTCTCACCGTAAACCTTGCTGACGCCCTTCATTTCATCACGAGTGAGTACCTAGTGACTATCACCCAGCCCTCCAACTTGGACGATAAGAAAAGAATAAGTAATCGCTAACATCCACGCAGATGGATACCTAAAGTCCAGCATCCACAGGGTGATTGCTCCTCCGAAAGACCAGCAGCATGTGGATCGTCTGCGTGTAATATATGTTGTCCGCATAGAAGACGACACCGAGATGTTGCCGATAGACGAGTCACCCGTACTGCGCGATCGAGGTCTGCTTACTGAGAGGATCCTTGGAAACGATGGCAAGCCTATAAAGGCCGGCGAATGGGTCAAGCAGCGAGTGATCAAGAACATCGGCCCGGGAACAAGCACAGCGGAAGGGGATAATGCAGACAAAGAGGTCGAGATAATCAAAGGAGTAAAGGTGAAATACTTCGATTGAAGATCTGAAGCACAACGAGACGCAGGAAATAAGGGCAAATAGTCGTATATACATGATTCGACTGAGGGAAGACGCAAGCGGCAAGCCGAGTGAAATAGAACCCTAGGTAGGGGCCCCGCAGCTGTTTGCTGAATTATTGCAGTCATTTATCACGATAATTCATATGGAAATTATGTGTGCCAAGATGTCCTATATGGGCACATATCGAAATTATCCCACGGCGACAATCTCGAATTCAACTGTAGATTTGATGTCCTCGGTACTTAGGTATGTGAATGAAGGCGGGTGGTCTATGTTTGAGGAATATAGGACATACCTGGTTCCAATATTTGTCTAAAATATTTTACGATTATTTCATACGTTGTTCTAAATTTTCCTTACCTAGGTAAGTCTCTTGTCTCTTGTCCTCTTTCTTCATATTTTCTTTTTTTTGGGGGGGGGGGCGACGGATAGATTACTGTTTGCCCTAACCCTTTGCGACGACGTCTACTTCCAAGGCTCGCGAATTGACGTCACGCAGCCTTCGCCTCAGCATACATGTAACATAGGAGGCTGGGTTGTGCTTTACTCAATTGATTTTTTTTCTAGCACGCCAGTAAAAGAGTTAAAAATTCTTCGAGGTTACACTAGACACCGTGAATTTTCTTGCAAATTCCGCCTTATAACAGAAACGTCATGCCTCCAGCAACGAAGCGCGGCCTTTGCTGGCCCACCGACAACCATGGCAAAGATGAAGCATTCGCCTTCACAAAACCCGGCTCGAAGGTATCATGGCTCTACAACTGGTCCCCCAACCCTACTCCAAACGCGAAAGGCGTAGAGTGGATTCCGATGCAGTGGAACCATGTCAACGCCGCATCTCTGCACGAGCACGTCCGCAACGCCGGCGCCGGGGCAGTCCTAGGTTTCAACGAGCCTGAACTGCCAGACCAATCCAACATGCCCGTGGAGCTCGCAGCAAATGAGTGGTTACAACACATCGAGCCACTTCGAAAAGCTGGCATAAGGTGTGGAAGCCCGGGCATATCGTCTGCACCTCATGCCGTGGCCTGGCTCGCTGAGTTCTTATCCAAGATCCGTGCTGGGGGCTCGGACATCGATTTTTATTGTTTCCACTGGTATGGAGCTGAGTTGGGCCAGTTCTATGACTATATCTGGTCAACTTACCACCAGCTTGGCCCTAATAAGCCTGCATGGATCACTGAGTTTGCGTGCACGAATTGGAGCAAGGAGAACCCGCTGCCAAGGGAGCACGTTGAAAATTTTGCGCGTGAAAGTGTCAAGTATTTGGATACATTGGATTGGGTCGAGAGATACGCCTGGTTCGGCCCAATGAGAGATACGGGCACCGTTGGTCGTTGGGCTGCGATGCTGGATGGAGATGGCAAAATTACGCCCCTGGGCAGAGCCTACACGTATGAGTGAACCACGTTCTGGCTGCCTACGGGACCGGAGGTTGTAAAGAACTAGCCATTTGAGCCCACAAGACGATCCGTGCCTTACTATACTTAGTATATTACAGTGTAGACGAAGCATCTGAGGGCGGATACCATCTCAGAACTCCATGCGGGTGATCATCATGGGTTATGAGACAATCATTTGTGGGCCAATGTTTCTTGGGCAGGATGTCCCAGGGGTCTTTCATGTGGATCAACAAGTTGTGTAATTTGGACGGTCTTTGATACGATGACCTAGCACGAAACCCTAGGTTATCAAAAAGACGTCGTGGTCACGACAATCAAAGTCTGTCAAGGATGCCAACAAACAATGCAGGATTCCAGCTTGGTGAATAGAAGGACACGAAGCTAAGCAAACGAGAGAGCAAAGAAATAAACAACCGCAGCGTTCCGCTGCGTCGTACCTGCCCACAAAGTGCAAGTCGCTTAGGAAGAGTAAACGTTATGGAAATCTAGGGACGGTGGACATTTTAGGGAGTGGGCAAGAATAATAGGGCCGGGTCTGACAACTTCTTCGGCCAAACTTGTGCGTTGGGAGTTGGGGACCCCCAACTAGGGCCCCAATACAGCAGTAGGTGTACATATATCTACTCACTGGAACATCCGTAGCATGTGAACAGCAGCGAAAGAGCCGTTATGCATGGATTGGAAACCCACTCTCTCACAGAGTATGCAACACTCATCAAGCTACTCAGTCGTTTTTGGGAGATCTCGACCTTGCGTGTAATTGTCTTCTTCCGAGACACCTGCACTATGGTCACCGGGATCTGAGCACAAAACTCAACAAGAGTCCCCGCTGGCGAGCACGTAAGCCTGTCAGTGCACCAAGTTTTGTGGTTGCGGTTCCTAAAACTAGGTACCAAGAGGAACTATATCCGAAAGTGGCAGGGGTGACTCGCCAGGGATTGGGTCCAGGACTGAAGCTCCAGCTGCAGATAACATACTTGCACCAAAAGAAGGGCATCCTGACCACCGAAACCCCTCCTATAGCGGATAAAAGAAACGGTCTGCGGCTGTCTCTAGGGCCCCAGAGACGCAACTGGGATATTGATAAGGATTTCCGTCACTGCAAGTTGTACGTTGGTGATCGCATTCATCTGGCGGGTCAAGGTATCAAGTGTGACCACAAAGGGGACCATGAGCCG
This sequence comes from Gnomoniopsis sp. IMI 355080, assembly GCA_027946555.1. Classification (NCBI taxonomy): domain Eukaryota; kingdom Fungi; phylum Ascomycota; class Sordariomycetes; order Diaporthales; family Gnomoniaceae; genus Gnomoniopsis; species Gnomoniopsis sp. IMI 355080. Next base: position 5,141 of record JAPEVC010000265.1, on the reverse strand, counting down.
GTGAAGCTTTGGGATCTCGAAGACTGTGTCTCGAGTTGCAAACTGGATTGCCAGGTCGCCGTTCTCAGAAAGGGTAAGACAGTTTGAGTGGTGTGTGGACGAGCAATAGGCCAGATCTCGCGGATACGTAATTTCCATCATCCATCCACTATCAGGCCTCGTCCTTAAGATTTCCCGTCAAGTTCCCTTTACGCGAAACAAAAGGTCTTCTGCTGGAATTTATATTGGTTTCGTTCTTCCGGGGTTTTCCACTAAGGGTCGGGGTGTCTCGCGCCGTATCGCTAGGTGGCATGGGTATATTGATTTCTTTTCTTTCTCGGCATATAATAATTCCACCCTATTTACATCATTATCATTGATTCTGCCTGGATTTCAACCTTTCTTTCTTTTCTCGGGGGGGGGGGGACTCTCCGGGTCTCGTCCCCGAATAAAGGAGTTAGTGTGGGCAGGAGCAAATTGCAATAGGCCGTCCGACGGTCCTCTTCGGAGGCCGCTAAGCGCTGCGCGAATTAGCTAGCTCTTCAAGTATTATAAGGGCAACTTCGTTTCGCAGGCGGTAGGACAAACGACGGTCGGCCGCCCAATAGCTCTTTCCTCTCCTACAAAATAATACTGAAGGATCTAAAAAGAACGCGAAATAAAGAGTACCTTTGTATAAATTTCCCGGCGATTTACCAAAATTTTTAAGGAGCGCCCCGGAGGATACTAAGACTTGCGTGTAAGAGACGATAAAACCTTAGCGTTGAATTTATTGCTTTCGACCCAGTTCCCAACGACACCCCTTGTTAATCAATTGTCTACCTCAATTTCTTTAATTATCGACTAACGTTAATCGTACGGTTAAAGGCTATTAGAGGGGCTAAAAATTGATTGTATTGATTGATAGATGCCTGAGTAATGAAGGAAGAGATTGGCTACTCTGCGTCTGAGCCTCGAAGCGCTAGTCTTCCAGGAATTTGACCAGAACCACGAATGCAATTGTTGAACGGTGATGAGTGCCTAGAAAATCCGTAATAGACATAATGCCGTGCTTCTTTGCTTTCGTTTCCGTATTCATTTTCGTCTTCGCCTCAAATTTATAAATTTTCTTGTATCTGAGGGGCAGGTGACTGAGTTGCTTCCCGCAGCGTGCCTTCCGCTTCGGTATGCCTTCATTTTCGTCATGTCAACTCAAACGGGTCCGGAAAACATATTACTAGTCGCTGCCCCGATTAGGATGCACGACCGGATATCTGGTCTGAGTAAAGAATATTCTTAAATTACTATCTACACAGATCAAATTTCGGCCGGATGTTCAAGCATTACATCGGTTCTGAGCCACCGCCATCCTACTATGGTAACGAGTAAAACATTTTGATAATGTCAGCCTAGCCTTAGTTTCCATCCCAAGGTCCAGTGCCTGCTCTTGGACATGCATTCACGAATCAGCGAAGTCCACCTACAGAAAGGCAAATTTGCTATACCAAGACCTTGGGGGGCTGGGCTATTGATTAAAACTCGCCACCCCCTCACTCGCTGTTTTTCTTTCAATGACCGTGCACGCAGCTAGTTAGAAAAATATAAAGTCATTTCGAGACCACAGAAAGCCACAGGGCCTCGCGTCGTTGTCAACCTAGTCAGGGCTGATCCTAGAGTTTGCATTCCTCTAGGACATTCCCTCAAGAGACTTCCCTTGGAGGGACTGGTCTGGTGTCTGATTGTAGGACAGTAGGATGTTCTCTAGTCTTCAGCGCTATTATCCATGGATAATACAGAGGACGAATGCGCTGCTTGAAAGATTTGGCTAGATAAAACCATAGAATGTCTGCGACCTCAAATAGATATTGAAGCACTAATGTCTCTACAGGCAGTCAGTCAGTCAGGAGGTTTTGATGTTTCCCCAGGTCCCACAAAAGACTTGATGGCGAGACCTCGTCAAGTGGAGACCGCGCCATCATATGTGCGTAAGCCCTCGTCTTCAGGAAATTCTCCGAGTGGTCGACAATGGTAGGGACGATATCAGCATCGGGGCCGACGCTCCTGCTCGGAATCGGTCCTAACCCCAGCTCCCAACAGCACAGATTTCTTCTTTTTACAAATGACCTATGAAAAGAAGAGTGCGGAGAAGGATGTCACTTTAAATTAAACAATGGAATTTTCATCGTCACCAGCCTCCAGAGCTCAACCAGCCACATTCCCTGTTCCCTGATACAGCTTTGTCCGAAAGGTCGAACAATGTTTCACGGTGAGAGCTGTCATTGTCAAGAACATTGACAGCATTCGTAATACTTGTACGCCAAAGCTACCAGAAAATTACCCATGTTCAACATCATCAGCGCTAGACCGCATAGAGCACAGAGTCCGTGGTATCAAGGACCACAAATCCTGAAGCCGTCTGATTGCATCTTCCCCGCCACAGTCCCTTCGATCGCGACGTGATAGAGGACATTTCGTAGGCGGTGACACCGCACAAACCCCCGGAAATGCTCCTCTGGACGATGTGAGTGGCTGAGCAACCTGCAGGATGATCGTCAGGTGTGGCGTGGGAAGCCGCGATGGAGTTGTATCGTGCATGAAAGGTTTGGCCTTGGCCAATGAACGCTGACTGAGGCCATGGATTCGACGTCACCGACCGGGTCGCATATCAGCTGTCTCGCTTCTCATCCCCCCTTCGCTGACGGGGAATATGGCGACCTACGTCACAGCTTGCGGCTGCCATTAGTGCAAATATAACATTGAGAGCTGTTCAGCCACACATCCAGTTTCCCGACCGGAAACCAGCAAGCTTTTGATATCTTGAGGAAATCTGAAGTTGCAAAACAGTCTCAATTCTCACCTTATTCTAACAGACCTCCTGAACTGCCCACAATGCCTGATTTGTCAGCACTTTCCAGGGAGGTGGAGCTTCTGGAGAAGAGAAATGCTCTGCTTGAACGGAATCGCAAGCTAGAGTGTAAGTCCAGCGTGCATAATTCTGAAGATGTACTCACAGGCTAATACGGACGGTTATTAGCTGCGGCGAGAAAGCAAGCGGAAGCTGCTGGGAAGACTCCAGAGGTTGGAGTGTCTCTTAGTGACCTCGCGAAAAAGAACGCCCTTTTGGAAAGAAACCGCAAACTAGAATGTATGTGAAAGCATCAAGGTCCAGTTTTGGGTGTCAAGCTAATCCGGTTCCTCTCACAGCTGCGGCGAGAAAGAAGGCAGAGGCAGCAGGAAAATCATCCAAGGCTGGCACAGAGTCTCTCGAGGAGCTGGAGAAGAAGAACAAGCTCCTCGAGAGGAATAGGAAGCTCGAATGTACGTCTGTCACCTGTCCAAAGTCCAAAAGACAAATGGCTAACAGTGAATTGTTCCAGCCGCCGCGAGAAAGAAGGCCCTAGCAGCCAAACAGGCTGCTGACGAAGCACTCGAGAACGATACTACTCAGAGTGAAGAAATCTTCCGGAAGCAGACTGCAGCGAATACTTCAGCGAACGCCGCTGCTCAAAGAATGGCGAATCTCAAGGCAGCCAACAAGGCCCCACCTGCTCTTGCAAAGACCACGGATGTCAAAGATTATGCTGCAAAGGCGGCAGCTCCTACTAAAAAGTCAGTCCACAAGCCAGATGCCGCCGCTGTCCCAGTGGAGGTTGATTCTGCAACCGCGGGCATCGAGAAGAAGAAGAAGAAGAAGAAGCCCAAGCCGACATATAACCTCGCAGGGGCCCTGTCCAAGGGGGAGAACATTCCGGGCTTGACAGACAAGCCCAAGCAGGCCCTGCCCAAACCCAAGGCGGCGGCGGCGGCCAGGCCCGTCCAGGCCAAGATCGGGGAGAAGGCAACAAGCATGCCCAAGCCGGAGGAGATCGAAACCCTCCCGGTCGAGCGGCCGACACAAAAGGCCAGCGCCAAGAAGCAACCGGCGGTCGAAAAGAGCCTGAAGAAAGAAAAGACCTACCACCCCGACGCCCAGAGGTCAACCCAAGAGATCCAGGACGAGCGCAAGAAGCAGGAGATCGCCGAAAGAATCCAGAAGCGGCGCCAGGGCTTGGGAGGCCAGGCGATGGACCAGGTCGGGAATCTGGGGCAAGGCGCGCTGGGGACAGTCGACCAGCTCGGTCAGAATCTTCCTGTGGGTTCAAAGGCGGTGTCTGGTGCCACCCGTGGTGTCGGGAACACACTGGGAGCAGCGACAAAGGGTCTTGGTGGTACGCTCGATGATACTACAGGGGCGCTCGGTCGCGGTGACATTGGTGGAACGCTTTCTGGTGCGACTAAGGGTGTTGGCGACACAGTTGGGGGTGTAGGCAAAGGATTGGTACGTCTTTTTTAAAACTCCTTCAAAGGCATTCTGTGCGTGCTAACACTTTGGGCAGGGTGACACTATTGGCGGGACAGTAGGTGGCCTTGGAGACGGGCTTCCAGGCCCCGTAGGCGGCATCGTAGGTGGTGCAGGCCGTGGCCTAGGTGATGCAGTAGGAGGCATCACAGGTGGATTGGGTTCCGGCGTCGGAAAGATCGGCAAAGGTGTAAGTATTGCTTTCCATGCCCGCGCTGCACGAACTTGTGCATTAGTCCTCGAAAACCTGCTAACAAGTATTATCAGGATCTGCTCGGTGGTGTAGGGGACACCGTGGGAGGTGTAACAGATGGCGTAGGAGGTCTATTAGGAGGTGTGTTGGGAGGCTTGGGTGGTGGAGGTGGAAAGAAAGGCGACGGAAAGCAAGGAGGCGGAGGTCTATTGGGTGGGCTAGGTGGTGGCGGTGGGAAAGAGGGCGGAGGAGGCCTGTTGGGGGGCATCCTGTGAGGGTATGTCTTGATGTCATGAAGTCAGAGGCTGGTTCTTTAAAGGTTGTGGTTACAATAAGGCGAGGCAACAAGACTACCATAGCGGAGATTAGGGTGATTCAACAACTGTTTTTTTATTTAAAATATATCCGTCCGAAAGTTCACATAAAAGGATCGCTGTATAACCGTTATACAGGCCCGTCATCCGTTGTATAATAGATTCAGCCGGTATATACGGCAAATAAGTCCAACTATTTAAAGATATTGCGAAAATGGAAGGCGCGTTAAGAGGAAGGCATGCCTCGGGGAGCCTAGAGATAAGGAGAAGAAGGAGAAGAAGGAGAAGAAGGAGAAGAAGGAGAAGAAGGAGAAGAAGGAGAAGAAGGAGAAGAAGG
>JAPEVC010000264.1:0-45787 GCA_027946555.1 Gnomoniopsis sp. IMI 355080 | reverse complement strand
GACCGTATGGTATCGCACACCCACCCACTCATTTCGATCCAGCGGAATGGGTGTGCGATACCATACGGTCGGGACCCGATGACCCGATTCTTTGACCATGTCAGATGGGGAAAATATCGGCAAACATTATCAAGACAAATAAACCAGGTGAAAGGGCGTAAGACCAGTGGCCTGTCATGGCGTCACACATAGTTCTCACCATGGTCACCACCTCGTCAGGTTTGGAGACCAGGAAGAGGAGAGTATGGATGGGCTGGTCCCCCTCCAACGACATACCCTGGACTTGGTGGTTTTTCCCCTTCATTCTTCCACTGTTGTCTCCAGTGACCTCTATCGAATGTTGTGTCACCCCAGAGTGGGATTGTGGGGAAGGGGCGGCCTTTTGTATACCGGGCGATACGTGTGGCTTACGGCGGCTGCGAGGGCACAATCAACAAAACATCCCTGAAGATTAGGTATGAGAGGGCAATAACTTCAAGGCAAGCAGAAGCAATATTTTGGCGCGGCGGAACGGCCGGATGATGCTGTTCCGCCCCTCGCCCAAAAAAAAAAAATTCCTTTTGATCCCGCTTTTGCCCTTGGTAGGTTTCGGTGTAGTGGCTGAGGGAGTATGCTGCGAGGAAGCCTTTTGAAGCGAGCTTGGAGCTCGGAATAGCGCGAGGAAAAGAAGAAGAAGAAAAAAAAGAAGAAAAAAACAAGGGAGAAAAAAGAAACACTTATTGACGTGCGCCCCGTTTCTTTTCTTTCTCTTCGCAAACACCCAGGTGGGCGCCACCAAGGACGGGCGAATCGCCTTTGGAGTCCGGTAGCATCATGCGGCCTCCGACATCTCTCAATCTCCAAACAGACGCGTGTCGTCTACTTTGTACAAACAGCATTTTAGTAAAAATAAAAACCAATGAATCTGCACGCGGGGGAGGGGGAGGGGATTCTGGCCAAGGGTTTCGCACAATATGCGAAAAACTCTTCGGCCGAGCTGAAGTACAACAATTTTTTTTTCTCCCCTTCCATTTTCTCTTTTACGTTAAGTACGCACATATCATACGAGCCTACTACGGTGTAAGCTGGAGGACGTTTGTATGTTCTGTAGTGAGGCTCTCTGCGAAGCTCGAGAGCAGCCGAGGCCGGGCCGGGCCCACTCAGTTCCCCGTCTCGCCATTGCGGATCATTTTGGAATTAAAGACGTTCAGTACGTAATGCCTGACTTCACAGATACTTCTCAGCCTGGCACTATGTAATTTAGTGCGCTACCTCGTAGAGAATCCAACGAATAAGGGTATTCCGTGGGGGTTGTACCCCCTACGGGAATAATCCTCGGTCGGATAGTTGCTCTCGGATAGCATATTAATATTGCGGCAAACCAGGAGTCATTTCCTGTCTCTGGGCACCTAGCATAGCACATAGGCAGCGTGTATGGATAAGCCCCCGTTATGTGGCATACATGATAGTAGCTGGGTCTAGAACATCTTTACTCTGTTTGGGTGACAGTGATCTTACATGCATAGTAAAAGCCTGGGCTCTTTATTAGCGTGCCAGACTTTGAGGTATAATCCGTTTCCTTGCCGTTTCCGAAGATCCCTCCCGCCTTTTGTCTCCCTTGGTTGTGAGGATTGCGCTGATCCTGCAATGCTTCGCTTATTAGTCTCTCCGTACGCGGTGTTTGATGGTGAACTGTGTGGGCTTTGGGTTTTTTTTTCATGGAAAGCTCGCGTGCAGGAGTGGTTGAAAGGTGGGGCGCGGAGCATCGTGGTGTGCGGGCCTGACATGCTTGCTTTTCAGGTTACGTAGTGTTGTTCCCTCGCCTAAACGTTCCAATGAAGGGCTTTTCGCTTACTTCTCAACCTTCAGCTGCCCAGGGTCAATTTGGGGCAATAATAAGTGTAGGTCTGTCGTTGCAGTAATCGGAGAGCAAGAAGTTGTACTGGTGTTGAGATTTAACGGGCTAGCGAGCTGCGAGGTAGTAGTTTAATCAAGCCTCGGCTCGAATAGGGCGCCAGATTTGTTTGTGATAGTGTGCTACACTGGGAATACGCGATTGTCACGATCATCGAGATGGATCTCTTCAACATCTCTCATTTCTGAGCATCTTTGATGTGTAGCGACCCTCATTCCCCCCCCCCCCTTTTTGCGAGAGACCTAGTCAAAGTGAGGCATCGAGTTCTTTACCCGCAGGAAGAGCCTACATATCACCGAGATCGGCTGGAGGGATCAGAGTACATGTCACTCCATTGTAAGGATATTCTTCGCGGAACCGCAACGAAGAAAATTGGAACCAGCTCCACGGAGTGTCGTGTCAGTCATTTGTACCATGTACTATGTACACTACCTACCAATAGAGACCGCAATGTAGGTATTGCTTAACAATAAAGTGCTGGGCAGTGGAATACTTGTACACGAGCAGCGGGACATCCACCCCGCCATCCCATGTCGAGGCCTGACAGCTAAATGGATGTCGAAAGCTCGGTGCAAGCTGCCGAAGGACCCAGGCCGGGCCCCACAGTAAAGGCGTTAGGGAGGGTGGATCGCGTTTGCTGCTAGGGATAGCCAAGCACCCAGCGCCGTAAGCCAGATCAGTCTTGCTGCTCCGAGTGAATGCAGCAATTGGACAACTCATTTGCTCGCTGCTGCTATCCGTGTATTACTGCCATTTTCTTCTGCTTATATTCCCCGGCGGTCGTTCTTTCGGCGGGTTTTGTCCAGCAAGTGCTGAACAAGCTATTGCACATGACAATGTTTCCACATAAGGGGTAAAGGAGCCCCGCTCCCAACCTGTGTCTTTTTGTTTGGCACTGATTCAGTCGCCATGAAATCTCATGTTTGGTGGTGGAGGTGTGTGGTGATGTTTCCCCGAACACCTTGTTTGTGGATACCTTTTCGTCGCGTGCAAGTGTGGACCATGGAGGGCGGAAGCAAGGTCACCATCAAGGGCGAGCCGAGGCCACCTTACTGGCCGTACAGAATCAAGTGTCCAAAAGGAAACATGCGAGATTGGGAACCGAGAAATCCGTGTAGGAAAAGATGCCTGTTGAGTTCGTTTGTTTGGTTCTCTCGTAAACAGCCAGGGACCACTGGTTGACTATAGTCGTTTTCATTTATTTGACCAAGTTTTTTCATTGCAAGATTCATGTATTATGTGGTTGAAATCAAACGCTGTTGTTTCGGAACCTAACAGAAATGTCAAGGTCCCTATGTAGGTATCCCGGGGTGTGGGGTTACACGGCTTCTGGTGGCCTCGGTCTCCGTACCCTTAGAGCAAGACGCTTCGATGAAAGGGCACAAGAATCATGCATAAAAATCCAGAAAGGGCTTTAGTGGTCTGGGATAATACCAAGTCTGGGATAGTTCACCTCAACACGGATATCATAGTGGCTGCCTTGACCAGGTAAGTGAAGGGAGCTGGTCGTTCGCATTTTCCCGCGGATCCCACCCGTGAATTCTAATGCTACTATCCAGCTAGATGGATGATGTCCTCCTGAGCTTATGGCTTCTTTTTTGTGTTTTCTCGGAGGCCGTTGCTTCATTCTGAGTCTGAGAAGGGAGGACGTGGGCGAGACATCTTCTCAGGCCCCTGTGGCGTCAACATGGGATATGGGATGAAACGAAAACGTCGGGCTAAATATTTGCCAACAGCAGAACTTTCCAATCGGCTTCAGTGCACGCGTCATTGAGAAGAGAAGGATTAATCAAAACTTCATCGCATGGTTCTCCATGCACTGGCTCGGTGAAGAAAGGTTTGTTGACCGCCAACCACGTCTGATCTACCCAGTCCATGTCGTCTAATGTGCGCAGACCTGGAGCCAGTATCGAAACCATGTCGTGCGAGGATGATTTACAGAAGCTGCTTCCCGTACAAGCTTGCTGAATTTGTCATGATAGTCCTCTTCTTCGCGTCCTAAGACGCCAGGTGCTTGGGTATCTCCGGTTCACTAGAGCGTAGTGTTGTAGGTAGTCAAGGTAGCTGGAGCAAAAGTTCCAACAATGACACACATGTTATTATGTCGAACTGGTGCGGAGATCGAACCTGTATTGAAGCCATTGCGTGTGGTGCTTGTAGGGCCTCGCATCAGAACAAATCCGACCACGCAGATGTTCAAGGCCAACGAGGTCGTCACATGCCAACGCTTCGATCAGCATTGATCATCGTCTTGTAGTTATTCACTTGTCACCACTCACGAAGTATCTCGAATCTTCTTCCAGAAGCGCATGGGTCCGTAAAACATATGCGGCTTAGTACCATCGGGGCACAACGCGCGCTGTTCCGGATCCGCAGATGCCCTCCACATACTCCCAGAAGGGAATGAGAACCCCCGTTACAAGCAACGCTCAGCGGTGAACCTCGTCCTTTCGAGCCAGTGAGAGGCCAGGGCACACCGTAAAGCAGTATAGCTCAAGGGTGGCCAACGTGACCTGTCATTTCCTGCGCTTGTGCTGGAAAATTAGCACATGCAGCTCTGTGGTGAAACCACGGTCGATACAATGGTAGCGGACCACGTCGCAGCTGTCAGGATGGGCGGAAAGTCTCGCCTCGGAAGAAGAGGCTATCATCTGTGCCATTGGGCTCAGACGAAGAATGTATACATACGAGAAAGGGTGTGCCAAAGAATGGGTGTCCAAAGGCAATTGTGCAGACGAGGTTGACCAGCCTTGGGTCTTGAAGTTTAAAGAGGCCGGGGTTTCCTTGAACGCCCGCTGCTTCCCGCCTGACAGAAAAACTGGGTCCTATGCTGGCACGGTGAACCCTTCTTGCACCCCTGAGAGCCTCCGGGATGTTCCCTAACAAGCCGCGATCCTGACCGTTCATCTGATGCCTCACAGTGCTTACTCGCCGCATGGAAGCTGTACATCTGGCGGCTCGACCTTTGCTATGTACAGGCTTAATGGGGCCGTTGGAAGGAGGGTATACAGTACGATGCGACCCTGTCAGCAGGGACTTTCGGGTTGGGGACCGGTTACCGAGAAGCCCAGCAGTCGTGTGACGACGCCACGCGACGCTGTCCGCACAAGTCAGGCCAGTTTCTAGGCACATCAACATGCAAAATTTAGTGGAAAGCTGGAATCCATCCACCTATGCCGAACACGGCTGGATGCCTGACAGACGGTGTCAGCTTGTGGACTGTGTAGTAACGCATTTGTCAGAACCCCACAGAAACCACGCATCTGTGGGCTGTAGCGCAAGGGGAAATATGACGCGTTGGGGACCGGGAGGCTGGGATTCACTGGTCCGAGACGATGTTGGTTCAGTACCAGGTGAAAGCCGGCGGTATTGCCGTGGAGGGTAGTCTGAGCCGCGACGTCCATAGGTTGTGATTGCGCTGCCTGGACTTGTGCAAAGTGGCATCACGCGGCTTTCAACCTGATAATTCGAAGGCATTATGCAAGTCGCACATGACTGCCCGGGTTCTTACCAAAATAGGTTCTACCAAAGCAGACCGAAGCGGGTGGTTGTCATCTTCGTAGCTCTTCGGCATCCCGCGTGTAAAACGAAGGCCATCGATGCCGGCGTTCCTGGGGACGGCCTCGTCATTTGCTTCGGGCCGAGCCATATAGAGTACACGATCGGGAAGGGAATCGTGAGAATACTGTAAGGTACGACACTTGTCACATCAGCTACAAATACCGACAAACTGGGGCAGACAGCCGATACCGACACGCTGGTAAGCTGGTACGCCTGTCAGCGTTTCTTTTTGTGACAACTGATGAACACGGTATGCGGGATCTTTCTGGCGTGTGTTCCTTGCAGTGCCGTTGAGGCGGGTGGGTGAAGGTATCCAGACCGGTGAGGATTCATGAGTGTAGGCTTGCAGATTAAGGTTTGACCGGTGAGGAACGAAACACCAACGGGAGGGCCTGGTGCTGACCAGCAGGATCTCGGTATCTGCCGAGCCGCTAAGTCAGAAATGAGAAGTGAGCATCGCCCCAAGTTGACGAATTGCGCAAATCTTCCCTGAACGCAACATAGATATATAGCGCAGTTCCATTGAAGAAAGCCATCAACACTGGTAATGCAAAGAGACGAGCGAGTTTATCGACTCTGTCGCTACTATGTACGCAAATGCAAATGCGCACTCAACGCTCAAGGGCACAGATCCTGTGCAGGACGCAGTAGCTGGCGGGTTTGAGGAGCCGGGTAGGGGCCCCACTTGAACAAGAGAAGGGGATTTTAATTTTTTTGGACGACGTGGGCAGCATCTGGCCTGGATCATCCATTGCGGAACAAGAAGAGGCTACCGACTAACCATAGAGAATCGTTGAAAAAGACCCATCGTGCAGGCTTTGGTCACACAACATGCTCCAACCGGGCCAACTTGGCGCCGGCACCTGTCTTCGCTTAAGATCGGAGGTGATTGCCATGCAAGATTATGCACCAACGGCCACTCGACCGAATGGCACACTGGGCCCTGGGCAAATTGGCACCTGGATGGAGCACGTTTGCTGTGTAACTGTCCCCATTGGAGAGACGATTGGCGGCTGATGACGCTGTTGAGTGCGGAAGATCACTTTCAGAACAGCGTGCTGCCACTGCAAACGTGTTGGGCCTGTGCAGAGCTTGATGTGTCCAGTCTAGTCGTCCTGATAGCCACACAAGCTGAACAAGATAGGGAGGATCAGGATCGGCGACCGCCATTATTCGTGTGAGCTGCAAGTTGGGGACATGGTTGTCTTGCTTCTTCAGGTCCGCGGAGCAGAGTGGCCACGCCAGCCACGCCTTAGTGAAGAGTCTGGTCGCCGTCCAAGGTTTGGGACAGTAGCTTGTCAGTGAAGAAGTCTCGTGGCCCAGCACGTGCATATTCCGGATAAATTCGTTCTCAATGGGGGAACTGTGGACCAGGGACTGCGGGACTCGGTCCATATGTTGGTTTTGTGACTGGTCAATCGCAGATCGAGATCAATGGCAGACGGCCCCACTGCAAGGTTGGCTACTAGGTAGTTAGAAGTTGTTTGAGTGAAGATCCAAGTCTGAAGCGGCGCGAGCGGGAGGCCTAATGAGCGGGAACAGCCGTCTTGAAGGTTTGACGATGTGATGGTTATGGATGGCGCGCGGTGATTCCCGGGGCTTGACACACTATGTTTGGGTTTGGTGGTAGTAGTGAGGAGATTGGAAACACTGCCGAGGTCGAGCTAGGAACCTGGCTATCTCCGTATGCACTCTGTATAAGCTCGGGTCCAGCGTGGTGGATTGCTGTTGACTGATCCGCATTGATGATATGAAGTAAGAGCCGAGTTGTCGGGACTCGGAGGGCCTTTTAATATCTTTGAGGAGTCTCAATAAGGTCTGTTGTTGACCGGAAGAAACCGTCTAGAGGATACTGTACCATGGTAGGGGAGAGGACGTTAGCCAAGTGTCCAACGGAAGTAGTTAGCAAACAAGGATGAAAGCTCGACAAGTACCCTTCGCGAACAGGGAAACCCTTGAATTCCAGCACGAGCCGTCCTTTTGGCGACTTCTTAGTGGGGTGGGGGCTGTAAATGCACCTATTCCTGCTACTCAGTTATTCTGGCCCTGAGGCTGTCACTATCGTCAATGACATAGGTATGTAAGGTACCCCGGAAACGAGCCAAGACATCCGGGGACGCTATCATCAGCTCCGGTCCCTCGCATCACCCCTCCATACATGGTCGTCTCAAGCGATCAGTCACTTTTGCGGAATGACAGCCGGCATACCACGCTCGCAATGCATCATACCGTGCTCCAGTGGACAGTGGGCAGTGGACACAGCAGTGGACACTATCAATGTGGACCATCAGGCAGGCTGAGGCCGTGGGGCCCACTGGGTCTCAGAGAACTGCCAAAGGCTGCCAACAAAATAACGCTCCCACGAAGTGCAGATTCCTAACGGTTCTTGAACTCTCAATCGAAATGAAAAGAACCTGTAGATGCCCAAGTCAGGTAATATTGTTTGACTCTTGAAGAAGAGTTTTACAAATTAAGGGAAGATTCCTTCAAATTTGTGTTGCTGATATTTTCAAATGTAATGTTGTGCGATTCCACGTCGTTTTGTTGGGTGGGGGGAGGGGCGCCCTGACTGCCTGACTGCGTACAGGTACCCATGGTATACTCTCCTGTGCTGTTGCCCTGGGCAAAGACTTCCAGGCAGCCAGGGTAGGGTCTCCTCTTTGAACGCCCATGAACTTCCCATCCGATTCCAACCCGGTATCACGCTCCACTTCTCAACCTTGTCACCAACAGGGTGTCATTGGCATCCTAGACAACACTTCCTTGCGGCAGGCTGCTGGTGAATTCACATCATAATCATCCTCACACCACTGAGCACAGTCGATCTCGGACAGCTGAACCTTTGACAGAGAATATCCTTGCGACAGCCCTTGCGGCAGGGCGGCCACAGTAGTCCCAGTCACGGGCCGAACACACACAAATTGACATGTCACGGCATTCCCCAGCGCAAGAACAATCCTCCGCGCCGTTGTGGCGTTTTCTAGCCCTGTGTCGAAACGCGGCGCTTGTCCCGCCTTTTTTTTTTTTCTTTCTTATGTGTTCGGTGTGGTACGCCTGGCCCGGTCGCTGCAGCTTTTAGCAAAGAGCAAGCAACAGGATGTATGCCTACATACCTAGGTGTGCTTCCGCTTTGCCGTCGATCCCACAGACATCGGGTACCAATCCAATGTGCAGTACTTGAGAGCACAGAGTACCATGTATCTACGGAGTGTGCAGGACTGACAACGCACATACGGTGGTTGGTGCGCCACAGACAGCTCGAAGAGGGGTGCATTACCAGAGACTTTTTGCCAACCACCGCTCCCCTTCATGATATTTTCGAGATGCTTCCCTTCTTCAGCTCATCTCCAGCAACAGCCCTCGAACGGTTAATGAGCCTCTGAAATATCATGGGATAATCCCCTAGGACGGATGTCGTTGTCGTATCTTGAGACCAGCAGGGGGGGAAACATGCGAGATCTAGGCACTTTGTACCCAAGTACATGGTGGGAAAAGTCCTCCCATGGGCTCCTGGGCACGGAGTACAAGGAATTCCACGGCATTTCATTTGTTGGCCTCCCACCCACCCCGTCACGCAGCGCTCGTAATCGATATGGGGGCGCGCGGAACACGAAAACTACTGTGTACTTCGATCTGCTGCAAGCCGCTGCATGGAGACGCCTTCTCTTCGTCCAGTCCCCGCGGTCCCCACCCACCACCACCCACCCATACCCAACTTGCCAGCCCAGCTCCCGGTCTCCATCTGTACGCAGTACATGGGTACTCAGTACATTCTCTTCTTCCCCCCGGTCTATACAAGACCGGGCCAGCTGCCACCACCTCCAGCCAGTGTTGTGGAAAGCGTGGTGTCGGAGTTTTGGACTGTCCTGTTGGCTGCTACCTATCCCTCGCAGCCTGTCCTTGTCAGTCCCTCTCCCCAGGCTGCCCGGACGATCACGACCGTCGCGTCGTCGCGGCTTGGCTGATCAAGTTCTCTCAAGATCTCTTTCACTTACCTTCGATCCCGCAAATGTGCAAGGCCGGGCCATTTTCCTCACTTTTCACCTGCTTCCATGTTCATGAGCATCAGACTCCACACGCTGGGTCTTGAAAGCGCCCCACCGTCGTGCATATACAAGGGGTATTAGTGCCCTTGGGTGATCCAGAGTGCCCCGGCGTTCTCATTCATGTCGACGCACACGCAGCTCTGGTGGCATTTACGGGTCCCTCGCACACTTAATACATGCTTGAGATGCTCTTCGCAGTCGACCTCAGCTTGCTGGCCGCGATCGTCATTTCATGTTTGTTTGACTACTTTGAATCGCCAAAGGTAGGACAGTCTGCTCAGTTCACACCCTCCCTAAAGGTGCTTTTTCGGTAGTACAGCCGACGAATCGCATCTCGTTCGTACCGAGGCGCTTCATTACAGGATATCGTTCCTCCTACATTTCTCCCCTCTTTCGTCGAGTCACAACAGCTACGGCTGGTCAGCGCGGGCGTCAAGACGAGGAAACCAAACAACTTTTGGAATTGCCGCCTGCCGACTCGATTCTGATCGTTGTCGCCTCACCTTCTCTATACAACCGTATCGCATGTCAGCTACAACAATCAGCGGCCTTAGTCAAGTGGTTGCTTCAATTTTCGACCAACCGACACCGGCGTTGGACGGAGCCCCGATCACCTGTCACAACTTGGTCCTGTCGGACCTCTTCTACGTGAATTTGCGATACAATATTTTCCAAGTATTCCGGCCATTCTTCGCCACCTCTCTTCCATCACCTCGTCTTGTTCGATAAACGCCGGTCTTCACAACTATTGCAGGTCGCCGGCGAGTTCGTAGCCAAGTGCTGGTTCATCAGCCGGAGCAGCCTCTCAAATAGCCAGAGGCTGTCTGGCCTGGTACGCAAATTCTCGTCTCATCGATCCACGACCCCAATCCGGCCTTCATTCTTGGGTGGCTTCTTCTGTACTCTATTGGCGAAGAGCTTGATGTGGAACCGCCTTCTTGAGTGACAGGATAGCAGCTCCCCGATGTTTCACAGCCGCACAGCAGACAAAGAAATCTGTGACGTCCGATCCCAAATCTTGATCAGGACGAGCTGGAAGATCTGTTTCCCAGGGCTTTTCATTCAGGTGTTGGCCACACGCACAGGGTCTGGCCTCTGCTACTCGTTACACACTTACCATTCGTTGTTCATGTGCGCCTCAGGGTCCGCTTAGCTATACTCAGAACTGAACAGATCGGGAACGAAGTGATCCTCTTCACGCTGTCGTTTCTAGGGTCTGCGTTTGGTGCTCAGCTATCCGTCCGACTCGGGTTCAGCAAGCTCCCGTGCCAACAGGCGCTCAAGGACTGTGTCCGTGGCCCGTGGCTCGAAGTCGAGCAGGCTGTCTGAGTTCTTGTTGTCTGTCGAGTGGCCAACCATTATCTATCGGCAGTTGTCTCCCTGGTATGCTTCTTCTTCCTTCTGTTCCTACCCTCGCACATATATCACCTCCGCCCACGCCACTCAATTCTGGCCCCTTGGCTGGCGAAGTAGTCCCACCTTCTCTTGTCCATTCATTTCTTTGATGTGTTCTGCAACACCTCTTGGAGCTAAACCCTCATCTCGTGTTTTCTTTTGTATCGGCTTTGACCTGTCTCACTTGCAATTTGGCACAACGTAAGCCAGGACCACTCGCGCGAGTGAGAGAGGCCCAGATGGAAAGGCTCTCATCTGATTCCTACGAGCCCACGTCCTTCTTGCATTAACTTACATTCAGCCTCAATGCCACTAGGCACTAGATCCAACTGCTAATCAGGGTTATTGAATTTTAGGGCTGCAGCAGAAACTGCCATCTGCAAATCACTATCACCTGCTAAAGTTGCCCATAAAAGGACGGTCCCACTGAGAGCAGGACCACCTACCCAACTTGATACATTGAACCACTCAGAACTCAGTTGCGATCTCAAGAAGACACGGACTGCAATTTATTCGTCTCCAGTATGGTCCAATCACAGCACCCAGCCCGCCACTGGCCGGCGGATAGGATTCCAACGACTCGACCTCCCACCGACGACCCAATTTACCAACATAGACATCCTATGGTAAGTTGCCTAGCATTTGATTGCCTGGTATCGGATCTGACAGTTCCCAGGACATATGTACGATGATGAAAGAGTACTGCAATATATCACTGCAGCATTTTGTGATGGCTGGAATCGACAAGGACGGGAAATTGGTGACGTTCACTGGGCCAAGAGAGACGGTGAACCCAATGGTGCTCAAGCAGTACGTTGATCTTGAGGGTTACTACAACTGGTACAATACTGGCAGCATGATTCCAAGTAAGAATTCACAGTGCATTAAATGGGACAGGAAGTTTCTAACAAGTGTTTTATAGCACCAAGCCCATCCTCGTATGAAGATGGCTACTTTGGCCACGGAGATCCAGGTCGTCAAATAAGCTCAACGTACGGCGGCCGCCGACCATACGATCGCCGTCGAATGCAGTCCGCTTATGACTTTGACGACGAATCGACGTTCAGAACCCGAAAACGTGCGAGGGGTACCATGGGTGGCAGAAGGGAAGACGCCGGTCCCGCAGTTCAAGTTGTCGTTGCAAAGAAGGGCTTGAGGATCGGTAATCACGATGATGTATGGAAGTTCTACGAGCAACGCTTCAAGAGCATCCAGCAGACAGCCTGCAAAACGATCGCCAAGGCGTGGATCAAATTGATTGCGCCGAAGAAACAGTCCAACCATCCATATACGGGACAAGAGGCGAAGGCCCCCGACTGGTGGCCCAAGCCAACGGGAAGCACGAAGGAAGAGAGGGTTCGACATAAGGAGCCGGACCATCTTCACAAGCCCGGTAAGTTGTACTTTATCGTGGTCAAATCCTCAAGAGGCTGACCCGATTGAGCAGAGCGTATCTGGCTGTTAAACCATATCTTGGCCTTGATTACAACACCGAATCGTTTGCAACATCGCGACCTGCAGAAGCTCAACATCAATGTCGCCAAGCTAGAGGATGCTACATGGGACGCGCTTTCTGGCTTCTTCGCAGACATTGAGACACCCAATAACATGAAGAAAAAGCCGTATCTCAAGGAGATATTCCGAGTGGCCAAGTATCAAGAGCGCTACAAGAACGGCGAGATTGGTTAGTTGACTCGTCTTTGTGTGTCAATTCTTGTCCGCTAACATGACCGCCACAAGATGCCGATACAGAGGTGATGGTCACGGCCGATGACAAAATCCCAGACGAGCCAGAGGACGACGACCAAGACGAGGGACCACACGACAATGATGACAACCAGCCCACACCCACATCGCCTCCCAAGGCAGAGCACAGTCTACCGACTCTTGCTGCCTCCGATCAAAATACGGGCGGGAACATCCCGGGCGGAGCCTCCTTCATCGGAGATCTCCCCGTTCGCGGACAGCAGTACTCTCAGCCGTCGATGATGCAGTCGGATATTGGCGCTGGATCGTCCAGCTATGTTGGGGGGAATTCGCTTGGAGTCAATAATCAACCGTCGATGTCTCAGACCCATAGCATGTCACTGTCGGAACCCTACTCCGATCCACATGCTGTGAGCCGTCGATCATCGCTCTATGCTTCCCCGACGGAATATGCTGGCTCGTCCAGTTCTGGGATTTATCAGAATTGGCAGCAGAGCACGCCTGCCAACACATCTCCAGTTTACTCTTTCCAGCACTCACATCAACAGCCTTCCTCCGCTGGGGCGTATGTTGAACAGCAGCCCGTGTCACTCACACAGGCACCACAGTATCTTGAGGCTCCGACGTTCGACCCCATGCATACTGGTCCGCCCAGCCTTTTCCGACCGACTAGCGTGCCTCAAGGCCCCGTAAATACGCACACGACGCATTCATTTCCGAACTACCACTCGACCCATGGATCGGCATCTCTCCCTCGCCCACATGACGAAAACGACAGCAAGCGGTGGAATCTCTAATTGATCGAAGCAACTGAGTTTGGAGGATGGAAGCAATCTTTGGATCTCGACAGTTTACAAGAACGACATCGTCCTTTGGGTCGGCTGGAGTGATTTCCCCCGTACAACAACACCAGGCTTCGCAGCCCTAACATTACTTTTTCGCGTTGGCTCTCTACAACACATTTGGTGATCTTCTTTGCACTGGCAAGTAGATGGTATAGCAAGTGGCTTGATGACGGCTGGACAATTTGGTCGCCAGGCTCTTTATCGATTTTCCCAGCGTACATGCGATCTTATTTAGGCAACTCGTTACTCGGCAGCGTCCTTAATTTCAGCATGATTCCGGCGTCCCATGCAACGAAGCTCCACGACACACCGTTTTTCTTTCACACAGAATTCCCTATTTGCAGACGACCGGGTTGTTGGCCCCCGAAGAAAAAAAGAAGGACGATACCCCTCGACAGATTGAACCAGGAGGAGGTGGATGTTGTGATTTTCAGATGCTATTTTCGACGGCAACGGCTACGCCGCTGTTCAACAGTAAGCGTCGTAGCCAGGTGTTTCGAGGAGGAATTACGACTTATAGAAAGGGCAACGAGGCGTGCGGAGTGTGGGTCAAATATATTTAGCGCGGAGCAAAGGTGGATGACTGGACGAGGAAGAACTCTTGGATGAAAGATTTATGGATATGGGGAAGGCCAGGGCGACGAGGAGGTTTTGGGACCAAAGTGGTGGTTTCCAATTGTGTGTTTATTGCATGCTCTTAATTTCTGTTTCTATCATCAAGCCTACATCAATATCCATCGTATTTATCGGTATCTTCTGTTTAATCCAGGTTTTTTTCTTTACACGACTATGTGAAATTCTGTGACGCTCGCAAAGGACATGATGGCAGCAAGATCCGTATTATTGAGTATTTGTGTCAATATTGATATGCCACCTGCTAAACAACCTTTAGTTTCCGGAGGGAACCAGAATTTCCTCGACACTTTGATCCATTCAAGCAAATGCCCCAGTCCTATGTCCACAACGAGGCACTTCCCAATCAACAAGGGAAGAAAAACGACATTGCTTGGGCAATCGAGCCCGATCATTTCCAAGGCTGGAGCATCCGTAGCCAACCGGCCACCGGTGGGGGGGGGGTTCCTAGTAAGTCCGATTTATATCGGAGACGTCAGAATAATGCGTTGGAGATACGACCGGCCTCAGAACGGCAGTCCTCTCACAGCATCTGAGAACTGACGATTTTCTTTCAAGATCATGCTCTCGGTTTGCATTGGTTGACCGAAGGCAGCAGAGAATGTACGTAGCGAGGACACAAGGTCACGGACGCGTTGCCCCGTCATCACCCATGAAATTGGACTGTCTCACGAAAACCCGCGAGGCTCTTTGTCCTAGATGTCTGCGGACATGCAATTTGACTTCATCTTGTCGACAAGGGCTCGATCTCCCGGTCTCGCCTCCTGCGCCGCTTCGGAAAGAAAAAAGAGTTACTTCTGTTGGACGGACTGTGATCCAGCCTTGTTCAGCTACCAGTCCATTGGGACGAACCGGGTCGGCTCCCTGGCACTAATTGAAAGTAATCAGAGGCTTCCCAACCGCCACCACTTCTCCAACCTACCTAGATACCTAGGTAGGTTGGTGGGTTACAGATAACTAGCCTGCTAGCAGACCGAAGCGTGTAGCACTGAAGCCCAGCAGCTTCTACGTTCACGCATTTGCCGCCCTTCCCGAAGTACCTATACGATTTGATTGGGCCCGCAGACCATCGGCCCAGTTTCTTGCTCCTTCACACCGACTACAGATTGCAAAGCACACTGCGATTCCCTTCCGGCCCTCTCAAACTCCGCCTACCAAAAAAGACAAAGATTGTGGAAGTGAATGTGACGTGCGGGAAGTATCTCGTTGTCTCCAGGTTTCTCCGGATCCTGTGCGTTCGTCGTGAAGAATACGTCACAGTAATTGCTATATTGGGCGCCCAATGCAGATGCCATATGCGCATATCCTTGCGATGAGGCGGTAGTCTGGTGTGGGGCGGTTGGTGATTCAGCCTCCGACTCTATAGAGCTTGGCTAGGTAGTATACACCTAGGTAAGGATACCCACTTAAATATATCAAAACAACAAACTGGGGCAAGCGTTTGCTGGAGAATCAGCTGAAAAATCACCACCCATGGCATGGTCTGTTCACGACCCTCAGCAGGTTTAGGCTATATATCCCTGTTACCTCACAGAGCAAATGAGGCGTGAGAAAACGAACGGGGAGCCTCATATACGCACTTGAATAGTACCCGGGTGGGCATAGTATGCCTGCATCATCTCTGAATAGAAGCTTGCAGTGCTTTTCACCCCCCCCCCCCACGCCAAGAGTGTGAATAGGGCCGAGACAGATCCAGGTTTTGATAATATGGCACGTTACAGCTACTGACAAGATTCCCCGTGTTCTTGTGTAGCACCAAAAAAAGAAGAAGAAAAAAACCAGGACAAGCCGGACTGAGAGCCAGGAATTTGCGGCGATGGTATTCCCGTTCGTCAACGTCAAGATGGGGTTGAGGAGCGGACTGTGATATACACGGCTGCTGAGGCGTTGAGGGACCGTAATGACAAGAAGACAGTGTCCATCGCTCGTTATGGTAGTTGATGCATTGGTGTATGGAGCTTATGCTGCAGGATCTGGAGTATCTAGTGAGTGTTGCAAGCACGCGGGCACGCAAATAAGACAGTGCCGGATGGGCTAGTCCAGTAAGTCCAAGCTCCAAGCGTCATACGGCTATGTGCATTCAAAATCTGCGCGGATCGCCCGCGAACGTCCCTCGAGGTCTCAGGTGGGTGTATTATTGTGGATGATCCTCTACTTCCCATCATTAGTGACCCACGGGCTGTTGCTGCGGTCGAGTTTCTGCTTGCCTACCTACCTTCCCAGGTCCCTGTTGGTGTAATCCGAAAAAAAAGAAAAAGATCGCGCACAGTGTCTCTGGATCATTGCCTTAGGTATCTAGGTACTTAGCGTGCTAAGGCAGATACATGCGGCCATGCGCCTGTGTTGTTTCGGAAGGAGGCGGGGAGATATGACAGGATTGATGGGCTGGCTACCTGCAGATAATGACGAGGATGTGTAATTACGGGTGCATCAGGCGCTGAGCAAGCGCGCGGGGAAACTTCCGGGTGGATGGCTACTTGGGTAGTCGATGGTGGTGTGTGACGATGGTGATGAAAGCTAGGGAGCCGAAGGAATTCGGGAATGGATTTAGAGACAGACAGTTGTGAGACCAAACGTAGCCCAGATGTGCGATTTGAGAGCGATTAGTCCGGTATATGTGAATGCTGAGAATCGGGGCTCGTGGATTATCCTCGTCACCAGTAGGTAGATACCTAGGTCCCACGAAATGTTGAGACTGTAATTAGCAAACATCTGGACTCAATGCAGATACATGTGGGCTGAGTTCAGGAGTACATAGGTAGAGATCATTTATAGTCCGTACAATTGTATAATGATTCTTTGGCCCTGGAGAGTGGAGATGATGCCACAGGAGATTTTGAGACCGGCTTGTAAACCTAGCATCCTACCTATGTACGTGAATGCAATGATGATCTTGGATGCTGCTCAGCGTCGCAGAACAGTATCTTGTAATTAATCTTTTGAAGTTGAAAGCCATGAAAGACATTTTGGTAAAGATCAGCGCAAGCATGCCTAAAGTAGACTGCAATAATGTCAGTCTGTCAGAAACACGATGTCCATGGCTTCTCCAGCTTCCATCGACTCCTACACTCGATTATATATAGCCCACAGGCCTTATTCGATACATCGTCATCCAGAAATAGCTTTCACTGCTAAGCGATGGTTTAAAGAGTATCAGTGAACATACAAATGGACGACTTTATGATCCTCAAGGCGGTTTTATAATCAAGGCGGTTTTTAATCTGGCATACGTAACAGATACATGATCGATTTACGCACCACATAGATTTCACTTTAGTTGAAGACCGGCAACTGTGCCACCAACGATGTTGTTTCTTTGCTGTTCATGGTCTCGTAGACGGTGTCTTTAGGTTGCAGGCCTACGGTGAGAATGACAGGATCTGTGGAATTGTGGTGACTAGTAGGATGTATCTGTCCAGCTTTCCCAACTGCTACCTCCCCAAAGCTGATCTTTGGTCACTGCAGCGGTGGCCACTGTCTCATCTGTAAAGAGCTAGTAAGTCTGTGTTCATGAGCGACGACAATTAAGGGGCCCACTCACAGATTCTGGCAGAAGTTGAGCTTCCGGCTCCAGAATTGCCGTATTCCTCGAAAATGCTAAATCAGGTTCAGCTTGGAGGATCTTGAAGTATTGTAGACACGTTTGTATCTACTCACGGTGTGGCATCAGCGGCCAGAGTCGTCCAACCTGCGGCTGCGACAACGTCGGTGAGGACGGAATTCTGGAAGATCACCCGCGCAAGAGCTCGCCATGGCCTCCCCAGGTAAACTTTTCCGCTCAAACTATATCCAGATGCTTCGGTGATCTGTCAAGCAGCCCGAGAAAATTATTAGTCCGATCTGATTACAGAATAAGATAGATGAGATGAGAACTTACCTCGCTGTGGTCAATTACGTACCAGGTGGTATCATCAGTCTGTCGTGAATTCGCGGTGATTGCTCCACCCCCGTTGCTTGCGACTGGATTTCGAGTGGCGTATTGCCTTTAATGAGCCCTCTCTTCTCAGCCAAAAGGACATGGTGGGACATAATGACTCACTCGTACATTCGCCAAACCACGCAGCGGCGCCTCCAAAGATGTAATCGACTGCTCCTTCTATGTAACAATTTGAATAATACTGCGCACCGCCTTTGGCGTAGAGGGTGTCCTGGTAGCCGTAGAAGCCCACACCGTAGTAGCCCTGCTGGTTTCCATTCGCTG
Organism: Gnomoniopsis sp. IMI 355080; assembly: GCA_027946555.1. Lineage (NCBI taxonomy): Eukaryota > Fungi > Ascomycota > Sordariomycetes > Diaporthales > Gnomoniaceae > Gnomoniopsis > Gnomoniopsis sp. IMI 355080. The sequence continues at coordinate 27,505 of JAPEVC010000264.1, read as the reverse complement.
TGACTGCGACAGCTTGGGTTCCAGCCCCATAGATGTTCTTGAAGTTCATGTTGTACGCTTTGAAGTTGGCGCTGACAACATTCATGACCGCAGACCCATCGAGGTTGCCAGCGGCTGTGGAGGTCATGTTGCGCTGGAACGTGACCACGTTGTCTGAATAGCTGCCGGTACTTTTATTCCACAACATTAGTACTTGATGTGCTCCACCTGTCTTGGGATGTGTCCATCGATGAGTATACAGATCGACTGGTAGAAGCTTACTCGGCGGTCTCCCCGTAAAGCGTTAGGTTTCCTGCATAATTGATATAGATTTGGTCTGAGCCCACTGTATAAGTGCCAGAGTAGACAAAGATACAAGCAGACGTGGAACTACTTTCACTGCCAAGTGCTGCAACCGCATCGTTCATGTTACTATACTGTCCACTGGAAGGCGAAGTGCTCACTACCAAACACCCGTTTGGGGGGCTGGTACGGGCCGTCCTCTTGTTGAGAGGACTCGCTTTAATGGTTGCGAGAGCATGAAGCCCGACAACCAGGGTACAGAGCCTCAGGCGCATGGTGACACGTAAGAGAGAAATACGTTGGTGCGTCTGAATTGCTTGACTTTGACTGGGGCCAAAAATTGAACTGTACCACGGTGCTCATGAGCGAGACTTTAGGATCTAGTGGAATTATATGGAATTATATGATACTCCCACTCATCTACCCACAAGGTGATATTTGATAGCCCTGGAGAGCGAATCGCCGGATTACATACCGACCTACCTACCTAAGGTAGGCGTGGTTTGCCTGCTTCCGTCTTTGACCGTTGTCAGCAAGTATGTGGACATACACAATCCGCAAGCTCCAAGCAAATCCACCAATATAAAAACTCAGAATGACAAATTGTGACACTACCAGTCGAATGAAAATGGTCGTGACCTCTTGCCGAGCTCCTTGCCCAATAGAGTTCTATTGCCTCAATACGAGCTCCGGGCCCACGGGCACCGGAGGTCCAAATGGAGGTTACACAGTGTTGGGAGCCTTACAGTGAGCCCCAGAATCGTGCATGCATAATCGTTGCCTAGGTATGAAGAGTCGTGGCTAATCCACAAAGAATGAAGTAATCGACGAGGTGGGCATACGGTTTGCATCTCGTGATCTGATATGACGCCCGGTTCCTGAACCGCTGGTTTTGACTTGTCTTGATTTTGTATTGACAACAGCGCAGTTATTTCATGATAATGATTTACAACCACAAGCCTCGCCATTATTTATGCTTAGGGTTGCATACCCAGTACGGATGTGACCCCACCGTCAGCCGTTGAATTAGCTGGACAACGATCTGGGGTTAAGAAATAGGGCTAAGCATGGAGTATTCGACTTCCACCAAGGAGCAATTCCTAGACACCGAAGCCATCGCTTAATACGCTCTCTGCCCTGCTTCTCCGGATTGAGAGAGGGCTTGTGCCCGCAGCTATTTGTCTAGACAGACTTGGTGCGCGGACATATGAAGCGTGAGAAACATTGTCTATAAAGGTTGGCAAAATAGGTAGCGGTGTTGCCAATGAGTTGCACTGAAGTGAATTCTTGTGGACAAATTCTGACTACCTACTTACATACCTCGGTTTTTGCGCTCCCTGGCTGCAAATGCCCACTTAAACCATGAGATCCAGCTCCGTCTATCTTCTTATGACAGCGGCCTGGTCTGCTGTCGCTGTCTCGATCACATCCCAGCAACGCGCCGACTCGACGATCGAGAAGCGCGCCAGCTGTACTCCTGCCTCCTTGGGTGACACGCAGCAGGACGACACCCCAGCCATCGCGGCGGCAATTAAGTCCTGCGGTAATGGCGGGATCATTGTGATACCTGCAGGAACAACCTACAGTCTGCGTTCAGCCCTTTCATTCACAGGCTGCGTGGGCTGTGACTTTCAGCTCGAGGGCACGCTCAAGTCGTCCACTGACACGACGTACTGGGCGACACAAACGGCCATAATCTCTTTGAACAGCATCAGTGGTGCCAAGTTCCGCTCTCTGACTGGCTCTGGTGTTATCGACGGTAACGGACAGGACGCTTATGATCAGTTCGCCGCCAACAGCTCGCTGGCACGGCCCACAGTCTTCTATATTTCGGGGGGCTCAAACATCTACGTTGGCGGGTTCAGTGTGAAGAACCCCCCAAATGTGTTCTTCTCACAAAAGGGATCAGTGTCGAATGTTCAGTATGCCAGTCTTACTATGACGGCGGCGTCCAAGTCGACCAATGCTCCAAAGAATACGGATGGGTTCGATATTGGAGAAAGCACGTATACCACTATCAACGACATCTATGTTGAGAACCAGGACGATTGCGTTGCCTTCAAGTCTGGTTCGAACTATGTGACAGTGGAGCGTATCACATGCGCTGGTATGTAATAAAGAAGCGTTCTCTCCACGATTACACACATAGCGTCCGACATCTACAGATACCAACATGTATGCAGGGACAAACCATGGCCTCTCCGTGGGCTCTTTGGCAGAGACAAATGCCGACAATGTCAAGAACGTCTACGTCAACAATGTCACCATGACCAACTGTGGCAAGGCTGCCGGCATCAAAGTCTATCCTGGCGGGCCTGATTACGGCACGGCGACTGTCTCTAACGTGACTTGGTCGAACGTGGTTGTCGATCAATGCGAGTATGCGGTACAGATCCAGAGTTGTTACAACGCAGATGCCGATTATTGCGCCGAATACCCCAGTGAGGCTGTATTTACAGACATCTACTTTGAGAATTTCTCTGGCCAAACAAAGACGCAGGCAGGGACTGTCACATCTAACATCGATTGCCCGGCAGCAGGGACCTGTGACTTATACTTTACAGACTACACTGTCATCTCGTCAGAGTCAACGTCTGAGGTGTTGTGTAACAATATTGATAGCAACCCGGGGATCACATGTGTCTCAGGAGCAAGTGGATGAAATAGGAGTTGTGCATCGAATTAGTAAAGTTGCCTGGGTAGTTTGATAACATTTTCAAGTCTGAAAAAGTGAGAGTGGGAGCTCAATACCACAACTGATATCTTCAGACTGTCCAACAATTCATACCGTTTACCAAGCCAAATTCTTTTAGCATAATCTCGGTAAGTACTGAAATGTGTCTGTCAGATCCTATGGCACCACAATGTCCTAGTAAGCACTTGATACTAAACTCTGAGCCTTCCTGGCCCTCTGAAAGACGTTGTCCTGCATTTCAGTCGTTGCCCGGGTGACCCAGGTCTCAGTAATTTCACTGGACTTTTGGAATAGTGAACAACAACAGGTTAAATCTGCTAGATATATGTTCAGGACAATTACCAGGTCAATTATCTCCAATGCGGAGGTCAGAGAGGGCAATACAGACTAACAGACAATCAGTCATCTTCTTATTTGCGTAAAGATAACACAGATGCAAAATGAAATATGGCATATCTGAGGACTCTAGTCGCCCTTGGGAACATGGACATTGTTGGTGTATCGAATGGCATCCTGAAGGTGTCTAGGTACTCTTGGATGGGAACGCATGTCTGGGTCTGTATCGACAGCTAATAAGCTCCCAAAGTGTACATCTGAATTCCCTTTCGGAAGCTTAGTCTTCTATTGACTGTTTAAGTATTTGGGAGTCTGACTGGTATGCTCTTCGTGCACCGGCCTGAACCATGACGCCCTGATGTAAATAGCTAAACTGCAATGCTCGCAAGGGTCTTGGATCTCTGGAACCCTAAGGTACCAGTAGGTCTACGCCCACCCCTTCTTGGAGTTCAAAATCTTTGATGCCGCGTTATTTGTAATTGATAGAATTTGATGACTTGTTGATGCCGCATTGGGAGTCCTCGGGTCCAGACGCTCCTTCTCAGTCGTCATCGTCGTCTTCGTCATCATCATCCTCTCCCCTCTTCCGCTTTTTCGTTGCTGCCACAGGTTTTGGTACCTCATCTTTCCTCACAAACACATAACTCCTAGAAGACCTCGCCTCTCCCTTCCAGCCGCCACCGACGTCCCCATTCTTACTCCGCACCACGCCCAGTGTTCTCGCGTGGTGATACCCAGGGTATGCAGACGCCTGGAAGCGGAAACTCCGCTCAACCTGCAACCCAGAGTGGCGGCCCAGATCGCGGATGTTCCAGAGGGTGTAAGGTTCGCCCTCGAAAAGCGTGACGATGATGGTGCCGCCCGGGGCGAGGGAGAGCAGGGCGCGTTTAAAGAACTCGACAAGGAGCTCTTGGTTATACCGCACCTGGCGGTTGACGTCGGTAGACTTGCCGCCCACATGGGGAAAATTGAAAACTTTGAAGCAAAATAAGTCAGCAGGAGATGGTTGACAAGAAGTGGTGGCATGGGGAAAGGCATGGTGTAAGCTGCATACTTATCCTGTCGAAGACGCTTATTGAGTCTTTGCCGGATTTCTTGCGCCAGGGTCCCATCTTCTTTGCATCGACATTGTAAATAATCTTGCTCCCGTCCCCCTCGATGATGTCCACATTCTCTTGTACGTGGGGGTACTTTGCCTTGAGCTCCTCCAGATTGGCTTCCAGTACCGTTGCTGTAACATTCTCGCAGTTGTGGTGTTCGACTAGAGCCCGTGAGAAGCTGAGGTCACCCTCGCCCACTAAGAGAATGGCATCTTCAGGAGCAAAGGGTATGGTAGGTGCCCGATCTCGCTGAGGAGTATTCTGTGTTGTGCTGGACTTCGCCTCTGCTTTACCTGCCTGGACGTTTGACTTGGGGCCTTTAGCGGGGGGTTTGTGGAGACCACCGGCTTTGGATGATGATTTGGATTTTTGTTTCTGCTGGAGGAGCTTGCGCTTCTTGGCCATACTGGAACACTAGTGCGAATGAAATAAATATACAAGTACGTTAGTATAGTAAACCTGCGCCGCGTCAGTACTAGTAGAGCCCAGATCATGAATCAATGTGGTCATGCAGCTCACTTATGCTCACTTGACAGCCTCAAAGTCAACTGTGCATGCGGTTCTCGCCAGGGTTGATCACGGCGAGGGTTTTGGACAAGGATCCGGGTTTTCGAGATTGACCCAATCAGATCCCTGTCAGAAAGGCTCAAACCTTTACTGTGTAGTCAGGGCCGTCAAGGTAGTGTCCATGCCCACTTTCCCGCTTCCCGCCATCGGCCACGCTGCGTTGGTAATAGATGCACGTCTATTCGAATTCATTCGTACAAGGAGAATGAAAGAAATACAACGAATATGCCCAGGCGACGGGTGAAGTTTTTGAATGCGTTTGCGTAGACATATACTTAATTTCATATGGTGTTGCTTGAGAGGCGGAAGACGGGAGAAAGCAACGTTCTGATGCAAAATATCAGACCTATCTATACACACGTGCTGCACACAACAGCCACCCGAGCAGCGGAACTTGCATGCTTTTGATGCAATCTTGTATCGAATTGTTGAAATCCCTCAGTAGATGACAATAAACCAGGTGTAATAAATGGACAGATGTAATGGGAAATTGCCCGTGTATGCTAACGTGCACTGCGAGAATCAGTAGTCAATGCGGGTCTCTGGGCGGCATGATTGGCAATGTTGCAGGTTTTGTTTGGCCCAGCACCTGGTAGATTTACAAAGAAGCTCCTGAGATGTGAGGCCGCTTGCCTCATAAGAATGTCGATATGGGTAACGAACAGTAACATGAGCCAGAAGACGTACGTCTTGTCGGCATCGCCGGCAAAGACTGCCCATGAGGCAAAAGCGACAGAGGTCATTCCCAAAGAGTGGAGACTAATAGATTTGGCCAGCCGAGGGCGTGTAAGTACCCCAGCTGCCAAAATTGTATGGGAGCGGTACCTGCCAGCTCCAGACGATGTGATTGGCCAGATACCGACCGGGGTGTATTCCCCTTTGCAGACCACATCAAGGCCATCCACCACATACACACATACAGCCGTCACGAGAATCAATCGCAAAGCTGAGTATCAATACGTCTTGCAAAGCCATTGTGGTGATTCCATGCCGTTGTCGCTTTTCTTCTCGGCCATTCTACATATTTCTTAATTGCACCTCCCTGCCGCACCGCTGCCCTCTCTCGCCTGCAAACCTGCAACTGGCAACCCCGTCGGCCTTTACTTTGAAGCCATCCGCTTTTCTTTCCTGCCAGCAACAACGCACCGCAAGAAGAATACGACCAGCACTCCAGGGCTTTCACTTTTTCCCTTCTTCAGTCAAATCCCACCGGCGAGTATCGTGCTATTTCATCCTTGCACCGCTTCATCTCATCTTCGCACCCCTGTTTTTCATCCCCGATCTTACCGTTGTAACCAACGTTTTCTTTCGCCTTCACCCTCACTCCCCAACCCACACCACAATTGAATGGCAACATCACCATGAGTGACGCGGCCGTTCATCAACCCAGCCCGGCCAAGCGAGGTCGTGGCCGTGGCAGAGGCGGCACTGCTAGAGGCGGTGCGTCTGCCAGAGCCAGAGGTAAACCTGCCGTTGGCCGCCGTGGCCGTGCAAAGGTCTACGACAACTCTCGTGCCCAAGCCGCTCATGAGCGTCAGCGTGACCTGAAGAATGCTTATGCCACCCTGGCTGCTGCCATGAAGCCTGCTCTGGAAGAGCTGGCAGATCGCAACTTGGATCGTCTTCGCTCAGATTTCAACGCTCACAAGGAGGTCGACCAATACCACCAAATCATTAGCTTCTTGGACCAACGTTTGAAGGAGCGAGTAGCCGACCTCAACAACGCCCGCGACCTGAGCATCAACACCACCACCCACGAGCTGATGGCCAAGAATGAATATGTTCAGCAAGGCTACCAGGTATGTTTCTCGATTTTCTTTCACTCTTTCAATCTCATTTTTTTCGTCGTCTGCTCATTTCGCTGACCCCTGCCTTCAGAACATCATTGCCGACAAGGTTGATGATTTCTACGACACGTTGCTCCGACGTGCCGAGCTTCTGCTGCGACTGTCCAACAATGGCGAGCCACTCAATGTAAGTCCCCAGAAAGCATTTTGCTTTTGAGAAATTGACGTGATTCTAATTTTTCGGGTACAGAAAATGGACGATTCGTACAACTACAAGTCCATCACCACTGAAGAGGCTGCCCAACAGGGCATTTACCGTCAGATTCACAAGGGTGTCGAGGTCCCGTACCCACAGCTCCATCCCGAGCTGGCCCGGGAGGCCAACAAGCCGAATGATCCACGCACACCCAGCAAACGCAAGGCCGCCTATCTCTCAGAAGACCAGCCCACGCCCAAGCGGCCGGCCAGTGTTCTAACTGGTACTGCCATCCCCCGGCATATCGGCGGTCTACTGTCTGCTGTCGCCCCCGATGAGCCTCCAAGTCAGCCAGCATCTCCTTCTCCTGAGCCGGAGGACGATGATGAGCCATCTCCGGCAGATGAGCCCGTCCCGGCTAGACGTGGAAGGAAACCGCGAGCGCAGCTGGAAGCTTCGCCAGAGCCAAATCCCGATGAGACCCCCGAAGTAGATGAGGACGAACAGGTACCACCAATTCCCAATGGAGCATCTGAACCAGATGAATTTGGTGTCCGTCTCATTACCAAGAGGGCTCGGATAAACGACGCGCCCAACAACCGCATTATGATCCCTCCTCTGTACGAGTACGAAGACCACGAGATTGGCTTTCGCGACTCTACTAATGACAAGACCCGTGGTGCAACAAAGGCGAAGCGGAAGAAGTTTCTTGATAAGCCAAACTCGAATGCTATGCTGTTTGACCGTACCGTTGGCGGGTATGATGCGACCAGCTACGAGGACGGCGAGCTGGACAAGGAGGCTCTCGAGAAGCATAAGCTTCACCCCAAGTTCGGCATATTCCTCAACAACTCCGTCAATGAGGAAGAGGCACCAAGGCCATACGAGTCTGGGTGGAAACCAACCGTCTTCGTTACTGAGACAGGCAAAATCCAGCACACTTCACGGTCTATCCCCGCAGCCAAGGCGTCGGAAGATCAACGCAGGATGGACTTGATGGCTCTGCTCAACCAGCATCTGGCTGATGAAGGTATTGATCAGGCTGACCTTGAGGATGAGGAGTATCATCGGCTGGTAAAGGAGCGTGATGAGAGACGACTTGAGCAGAAGCGACAGGAGGACGCTGCACAAGACAAGCAAGATCAGCACTTGTTTGGCATGAATATTGACATCCTTATCGACGCTGCCGACCAAGCCGACCGCCAACGAACTCAAGAGACCCAAAAACCTCAGCCTTCCCAGAGCCTTTCACCCACTGCATCTAGACCCTCTACCAGGTCTTTGAAATATGACGCTGTCAGAGACGTCTTCGGCGGATCTGACCTGCCCCCTACGGCACCTAATGTGGCCTCGATCGATAACAGCGGCGCGTTCAACTTGCTAATGCTTGCCGACCTAGCATTTTCACAGGCAGATGCAGACGCAGCTCCAGGGCCAGCTTCCGGTCCTGTCTCTGGCCCCCATCCCTCAGAGACGCATCAGCTCACCATACAGATGCCCGAGCCCGTCCGACCCAAACAACTGCGCAGTCCACCTGATCTCGAGCAGCACGGTTCACTTGTCAAGTTTACTTCCGCAAATCCCTTCGTACCAGAGCCCTTGGCGCCGCAGTTGCCGCAGTTTATACCCAGAGATCCTGCTTATGCACCGCAGCCACCACCGTCGTACCAAGATCGGAAGGTCTATGGCAGCCCTTTGGCGCCTCCTGACAACTTTGCGTACCGAGAAGCCGGCGCCCCATACGAGCAAATGTCCGCACACCAGATGCAGCCACCCAAGGCTCAGTCCTTCGTGGGCCAGCCAAACTCTCACCCCCCAAAGGGTGCTCAGGAGTATGCATACGCTGGACCGGAAACACCGTATGAGGGGTCTCAAGTGAGACGCCCATCACAGATATCACAGGAAGACCAGTATGCGCCCGCACGCCCTAACACCGAAGACGTTGCCCTCCTGGATTCTCAGACGCTCTTAGATCCCCAACTATTCGAAGCTGGCCAGAGACCAGCGCTATCGCAACTACAAGCACCGCAGCTTGAGCAGACACAACAGCTTCAGCCTGCTCAGTCTGGCGGTGTCCTCCAACAACCACAAAACAGCTTCTTCCAGACCGCTCTCAATTCTCCAGGCACGTCTGCATCGCAGGAACAGCCTCATCAGCCAGACTATCCCGAGCCTCCTCAGGCTCAGCAGCAATCGGGCCCACAAATGGCTGGCACGTCGAGACCTCCGCCTGTCAACGAGAGCTCCCCCGGTCGCACGCCATTCAGTCACCCGAATGGCTCAGAGCAGCAACCCCTGCCAGTCCTACGGCCTTTACATCGCGGCTCAGGTCCTCTTGTGGCCCCTACTGCACAGGCTCCCGCGCCTAGGCATATTATGATGACGCCAAGTGACCCGGGAGACGACTATCATCCGCCACCCTCTACCCAGTACTACGAACAGGGCTATTCCGCCAATGGCTACGCTCCTGACCAGCCTATTATGTCTACGGAGCAAGGTCCTCGCTCCGCCGGGTACGTGGCTCAGCCCACGTCGCAAAACTCGACACAGCCGCCGCCCTATCCTTCCCAGTACCCACCTCCTGGACACTCGGGCTCTCAGCCTCCCCCGCAGTACGAGATCCAGATGGTACAAAGCCCCCCTCCCTTCGGAAATGGTCCAGGAGGGTCCCCTTCTCCGTCTCGACGTAGTGGCAGCTTCTCATCCAGCTCTCGCAACAACAAGGCTCAGCAGTATCGCGAGATCAAGCCCGCGCCACGGATGGCCGAAGTCTACGATGCGAACGGTTCGGAGCTCCGCACTCTTCTCTACAATCCTGCTGAAGGCATTCGCGACTACCAAGCCACGGCTCCACCACCCTCTCACGGGCCAACGCAAATCCGCGGCTGGACGCACACCACTGGATCCAGGAAGTCTCGTGGTAAGAGCTCGTCAGATTCACAGATCGACCCTTTGCTGGGACAGGCGGAGAGGAAGTAGGACTCTTCTCGCCACCATGACAAGTCGATATCGAAGAAGAGGACCGCAGCGGAGGATGCGGAGCGATGCGAAAAGAAGCGCCAGAAGAGGTCGGTATCGAAGAAGAGATATTCGCCGGAGGATGCTGATGAGAGTGAGGCTAAGCGCCAGAAGAAAGTCAGGGAGGAGGATGGCGAAGACATTTCTACTTATGACTTTGCGCCAATTGTGCAGGATCCGGCTGTTGCGAAGAGGACACCTAAGAAGGTATCCTTCGCGCCAGACCCGAGCGTACGATACATTTCCGATGAGGAGCAGACACCACGACCCGAGAAGAAATTCGGCAGGGCTAGGCAAAACCTTTTCGACTACATCTCGGGCGTCCCGCCTGATCCACCTGCGGCCAAGGGGCGTGCAAAGCGTGCCGCGAAGGCAGCTCCTCAACCTACATGTGATTCATCTTCGCATGCTGCTAATATACAACCTGAGTCGGCCAAGGCACCTCGCATGACCGAGCTAGCTAGCCTTGCGGCAGAGGGTATTGCCGTTGTGGATTTTGCGTACGCCCCTTGCAACATTGCTCCCGCAGCAGGTCTTCGCACAAGGAGCGATGACGAGTCTTCGGTCAGAGACATGGAGAAACCTACTACTCCTCCCAAGGCATCCACGCCACTGCACGACACAAGGGCGATGCAAAGGAGCACGACTGACACACCAGAACCAGCTGGGACCACTGATCCTGTTTCTGGCAACCGTGACAGTGCTTCACCCGAAGAATTGAACAAGCCCAGTCGCAATGGGTCCCCCAACGTTGAGATGGAGCAGCAGCCTGCGCCTCATAAGAGAGTCGCGCAGTTGCGAGGTGGAGTTAAGCCGAGCGGCGTCAGGAAGAAGAAGAGAACCAAGGCCAAGGGTTCGCCACCGCCTCCGCCCACGAGCAGGAGCCGATATGGCCTTAGGAGCGGGGCGCAATGTAGTCAGCTATGACAGCCAAGATGAGGTGGAAGTCGAGAATGGACAGTGACGTAGCAAGGCCACTGAATGATGAAAGTGGGGTGGTCTTTTTCTTTCTTCTTGACTTTATACCTGCGTTCTCGAATTTTGTCGGTTGGTGTCACCGCAGGAAGGAAAGCAAGAGTTGAAATGCCTGTTCGTTCCCAGACTGCTTCTCGCACTTTTGGTGGTCCCAGACCATCAGGGAAGAACGATTCGGTTGATCACGGCACCCACCAGATGCCGTTTAAGTGGCACATTGAAGAATGGATTGGAAAGAAAACACTCAGGCATTGCGTTTTGGAGTTCAGGGCATCGGGCAAACAAAAAAGGCAACGACAAGGAAAAAGGCATGGAATCTTCAGGGGAGGATGATACCCTCTCTCGGATGGATGGTTTATTTTTGCGCTGTATTAAATTTTCTTTTTCCCTTTTATTCTTCGTTTGAGCACACCATGAGGGCATGGGGCAAGACCTCTCGCGGACTGATGTACACGAACTCAGTCTTGTGGTCCGGTAGACATGGCCTTCTTGCATTTACGGAAAGCGGTAGGGTTTGGCATCACGAAAGACGGGAATGATGAGAGTGGTTGGTAGGGCCGAGGACTTAATTTGAAAGTGAACATCAAATTTCCTGACTGTCTGTTTAAGTGACTGCTGAGCCCGTAATCTGACGAAATTGGTGCAAGAAAGTCCTCTTGAAGTATTGCTTGCTTCCAGTTTGCCACGCGTATGCAGCCTACAAGTACACTCACATATTCACCTCAAACTATGTTAGAAGATGGAACTTCCGTAGCATATGACAATCAAGGTCACCAAGAACGTCGTGGCGTTACAGGCACGATATGATCGCACAGCACACTTCATCTAAGCAGCTGCTACCGCAGCAGCCTTCCTCTCCTCTTCCAACCTCTTCAACTCGTCCCGCTTCATTTGCTCCTGGATCCTCACCCTTGCCGGCACCACCGCCTCCCTAGGCTGCGTAATCCTCCACCCCTTCAACCCTTCCTCCTTCCCCAGCATCCGCAACGTCGCCCGCTCCACCAGACTATACTCGGTCGGGTCCTCTCGATCAAAGTTGAACGGCGCCCGCAAGCTCACCGGCGGATTGGTGATGATGCGCACATTCCGCAGGCTGTTGTTTGTAGCGCTGTGCAGCATCAACGGATGCAGCAGATACACGTCGCCCGTCTCACCGGTAGCCTCGACGTAGTCTTGGTCTGCACCGCGCGAGGCGACGCTGTTGAACCACCCGAGGTTACGCTCGGCCTTGAAGTCTGGCTCGGCGCGCGGGACCATGCGCGGCGAGACGCCCTCTGGGTGGGCATACAGGTGCTGCGCGACAGCGCGCATGCCGCCGGGGTAGATCATGGTGCCGCCGCCTTGTGGGGGGATGTCAGTGAAGAGGGGGATGATGAGGAGCCCTTGCTCGGGGGAATCAAGGTAGTGGACAAACTGAAATTACTAGTTAGAAGTTGTTGTGACCAGGGCAGGAGGGTCAAGTTTCAGCTTACAAAGTCACCATCAACGTGCCAGCCCTCAAGTTTTTGAGGAGGGTCAGGTTTTCCTTCACGCTCGGCGCTGCCGAGATTGACGATCAAACCATCGCGCCATTCTTTGGACTTTGCAGCGACACGGTCCTGTGGGAGGGTGTTAGTACAAGAAAGGGTCGGCCGAAGCGAACAGGGGAGGGGAGAAGACTATACCTCGCCGCCGCAGAGCTCGCATACGGCCTGCCATGCTCGGGGGGCAAACTTGGAGGCGTCAAAGGAGTTGTGGTTTGGCATGTTGGTTCTCACGGCAGTCCAGGTAGACTTGTCGTTGGGATCCATGCCTAGCCTTGTCCAAACATTCTGGGTCAATCCGGCGGCTTGTTCTTTTGTGAAGGCTTTTGGGATTCTATTTGGATTTGTTAGCTGGCTATATCTAGCATTAGAGGTTTGGAAGAGCAACTCACTTCAACCAGCCATGATTGAGGAAGTGCTCCTTCTGTTCAGGAGTGAGAACTGGGTCTACAGCCATGGTGATATTACAGGAGGTATGATATTCGTTGCAGCCTTCTCGTAGTAGTTGCCTGGTGGGAAGCAGTCTTATGTCTTTGCGAGATAAATGTTAAGCACTGTAAGGATCCGGGGAAATCTGGGAAAGTATAGCAACAACTGCAATATCCGGGGCGGAGCCGGCATTATATATACGCTGGATGATCGACTTGCAGAGCGCCATCCGGAAGAAATGTAACCTAGTTCGGCGTCGCTGTGTCACCGAGAATCGGCAGGAATGGAAAGCGTGGGAGGGTCATCCTCGTCGACAGCGAGGCTCAGAAAGCTTCCTCACGTGGGGGAAGCGCTATGCATTTAGCCAGCTTATTTAGCCAGCCTGTTACTATTGGAGAAACCTTCAACGCCTTGTCGCGGGCGTTCGCTTTAGCGTGAGCGCCGCGGGAGCAAGATGTTGTGAATCGGAGTCATGGCCGGTCTCTAGATACTGTGCCTTTCTGTCTGGGATATGTGTGTGTACGCCGGAGTTTAGAACTTGTCGGCATGAGCAAGCGACCGGTGGAGACGAATGGGTAAATAGGATGATAGGATGACCGGTCAAAGGGAACCACTGTCTTCAAGGGACAAACGAAAGCCCCAGTAGTGGCAATGCTGCCGCCCATGATGTGAATGTTTTTTTCTGTGGGAGGCCAGCTTGAAGGACTTATAATAATAAATTGTCCTTGTATATGACTTCAGGACGTTGAATACCTGAAGTACATATCTACCTACTAGACCCACACGGGAGTGGTGGGTCTGCAACTTTAATGATGACAGGGGTGGGCCTTCCCCACATGCAAGGCTGTACTCAATGCTCTACGCAGTAGCTTGTGAGCACCTTGTTGTGCCTTGGAGCCAGCAAGGAGCTACTCTAGGGATCACAACAGCTGCCCAAGAATAATACACAACGACAAGACTTACACGACGAGCCATCACGACTCCCACGCCGCAACCACCATTGTGCTAGGATATCGTTGTACCAACCCGCCAAATTAATGCTCGAGGATCACCAAAGCTGGTCTAATTGCTTCTAAAGCTTGGCTGGTCTCTTTGGCCACTCTCCCCATTTCTTTCTTGCTTCAACTTCTTCAACCTGCTCACTTCCAACTGCCAACTGTGGGAGCCAGCTTCTCTTTGACTCTTTGACGACCATACTCTTGTTAAAATAACCACGTCAGGTCTACATCGAACACCGGGCAATCTGCGACCGTCAAGATGTCGACGATCGCACCCGACGAGATGCGGTCTTGCAAGCCGCCCGTCATCCCCCTTCCCTTTGAGACCAACCAACCCGAGACCATCCGCTTATACCCTTTATCCAATTACACCTTTGGTGTAAAGGAGACCCAGCCCGAGGAGGACCCGAGCGTCATGGCTCGTCTGAAGCGTCTTGAGGAGCACTATGACAAGTACGGCATGCGCCGCACCTGCGAGGGCATCCTCGTCTGCCACGAGCACAACCACCCTCACATCCTGATGCTGCAGATCGCCAACGCCTTCTTCAAGCTGCCCGGCGACTATCTCAAGCCCGAGGACGAGGAAATTGAGGGATTCAAGAAGCGCCTGGACGAGCGTCTCGCTCCCATCGGCAGTCTGGGCGACGGCCAAGCCGAGGGCGACTGGGAGATTGGCGACTGTCTTGCCCAGTGGTGGCGCCCCAACTTCGAGACCTTCATGTACCCCTTCGTCCCCGCCCATGTCACCCGTCCCAAGGAGTGCAAAAAGCTTTACGTGATCAAGCTTCCTGAGTCCAGTGAGTTGGCCCGATATCCCACATCGAGTGCACCCCGTCCACTAACGCTTGCTTCTTCGACAGAGGTTCTTAGTGTGCCCAAGAACATGAAGCTCCTCGCCGTCCCTCTCTTCGAGCTATATGACAACTCTCAGCGCTACGGTCCCCAACTGTCTGCCATCCCACACCTGCTCAGCCGCTACAACTTCGAATTCGTCAACGAGAATGGCAAGGTGGTCGCACAGACCCCATGCGGCAAGCCAACCAGCGGAGACGCAGCTCAGGTAAAGGTCCTGGCCGAGGGCGACGTCAACATGAAGGAGGAGGCCCTTGAATAGGAGTATTGGGCGTTCTAGAACTTGCGACACACCCCCATCAGTCGAAATCTTTGACTGAGGAACTGGGGGCATACTATACGGGATACCCCGAGAAGTATCGTCTCGAGCAGTGCGCGCGGGTAGTGTGAAATTGAGACATGGTCCTGTCTCTGATGAGAGGATCACGAGTCTGTAGCCAGCGCAGGCGGCATCATCGAGGCTCAGTCCCTATCGACACTGCAACGCCAACACCCTTCACCAAGAGATACGAGCCTACCGTATTCAGAAGTCATGATCTGTAACAAGTGCTCTGCTCAACTAAACCACCAAACAACTGGTATACATCTGGACTACATATCACATCAATGACTGCGACACATCGTTCAATTGGGACTGATCATAGCGCGGAGAAATGGTTCACTTTTTATGCTACCGAGGAAATGGAAACATAATGTGACGAATAGAATTGGCAGGCGTACTGGTCACAAGCAGGAGTCAAGGCTGGACATGCAGAAGATAGGCATCACTGTACGAGGTCCGTGGAAATCTGATTTCAATGAGCATAGACCTCCTATTGCTGTCCCTGAATAGTCGCCACAACCCGTCGCGAATGCCTCGCAGCTCGGAACTCCAGGAACCAAATACCCTGCCACGTACCTATGTTTCTGTGTTAGCTTGCGATTCTGGTATCACAGAGGTGAAGAATCTCTCGCGTACCTAGTGCTAGCTTCCCATCCCGAATAGGAATTGTGACGGATGCACCGATAAGTGCGGACTTGACGTGCTATCACGTGTATATGTTAGTTATTTGCTAGGAGTGCGCAATTCAGGAGCTCTTACAGCTGGCATATCATCGGGGCCCTCAGCAGAATGCCGGTATAGATCCTGCCCCTTGGGCCCAGCCTCAGGCGCCACGCGGTCCAACGCATCAGTCATGTCCGCGCGGACGTCGTCGTCCCAGTTCTCGTTCAGGCTCAGAGCACAGCTTGTGTGCTGTATGAATAAGTGAAGAATCCCGACTTTGTAGTCTTTGAGCTCTGGTAGAGCGTCTCTGACATCGTCGGTAATCAGGTAGGAGCCCTTTGACTTGCTGGGCAGTGTGAATTGCTTCTGAAACCAAGAACCCATTGCGAGGGTGGGCGCGGTGCCGGGCGTGTCGGTGTCGGTGATGGGTGGGGCCGTCGGTTTGAGTGGGTTGGAGGGGATGAAGAAAGCCGGCGCGATAGAGAGTGGAAGGGTCCAAAGGTAGTGGAAGATCCCGGGGAAAAAGGCGATGAGAATAACTAGAAACAAGAGCACTGTTGTGGTGTGTGAGGCTTGGGGAGCTACCCTCTTTGCTGCTTTTGGAGGGGTGTCGGGAGAAGCCATTGATTGAATTGATATTGACAATGACGTTGGCGTGGAGCTGTGTCAAGCTGCAGGCTTGAGCATGCGCAGGGACCAGGGCTTGGGGGAGGGTTTCTGGAGGGGACGGAAAGTTGTTTGGTTGAAAGCTGCCGTTCGCTAAAAGAAAATTAATTGCGAAGACAAACATCCCAGGCTCCGTCTTCCGTTTAACACCTATCCAACTGTTGTTTCAAAACAAGGTCCCGTAGGCAACAAAGTGGAAAGCTTTCTAGAGCGTCAACAACCGCCACCTACGTCCTCCACCGCGGCACGGTGGAGCAACGTCGTGAACATGAGCGACAACGAGGACTTCGAGATTGAGCAGCCCGAGCTGGCAGAAGATGATCCTATGCGCGCTTTCCTACCGACATCATTTGGCAAAAAGTCCAAGGAAGCAGACATCGCCGCCCAGATAGACCGCAGTCGGCGCACGGCAGAGAAGCCAAAGGCACAACCACAGACACAGGTGACAGCTGGAGGATCCAAAGGCGCAAACAAGTCAGATTCTGATGGCGGCGACAGCGACGACGACAATTCGGATGACGACGACTCGTCTGATGACGAAGAGGACGAAGATGAATACCCAGTGTCCCACGAACTGGTGCTCAAGACGCACGACCGAACTGTGACAAGCGTATCTCTCGATCCTTCAGGCTCGCGTCTGGCGACCGGCTCTCTAGACGGCACGATTAAGCTACACGACTTTTCCTCGATGACACCGACGACTCTGCGTGCCTTTCGTAGCGTCGACCCGTGGGCTGGCAACAACGCTGCCGCCGCCGAGGCGGAGTCGCACCCGATCAACCTCGTTCAGTTCAACCCGCAGTCGGGCGGCGTATTCCTATGTGTATCGGCGCATCCGCAGGCGAAGATCATGTCGAGGGACGGTGATATTCTCACAGAGTTTGTCAAAGGCGACATGTATCTACGGGACATGAACAACACCAAGGGCCATGTGGGTGAGGTTACCACGGGCACGTGGCATCCTACGGACAAGAATACATGCGTCACTGCAGGGTCGGATAGCACATTGCGCATATGGGATGTCAACAACAAGAGGAGTCAGAAGGAGGTCATTGTGGTCAAGTCGAAAACGGCCGGCAACGCAGGGCGAACGAGGATGACTGCGGTTGCTTGGGGCGCGCCAGCGTCAGGAGGCAACAATGTCCTGGTGGCCACTGCGTTGGATGGCTCGTTGGTAATGTACAGCGGTAACGGACCATTTACGAGACCTACGGCAGAGATTCAACAAGCACATAAACCGGATACCTGGACCGGTGGAGTGGACGTCAGCTCAGACGGGCGCATGGTGGTGACAAGAGGTGGTGATGGACTGATCAAGCTGTGGGATACCCGTAAATTCAAACAACCATTGGTTTCGGTCGAGCACCCCTCTACATCGGACAGGTTTGCGATGACCAACATCAAGTATTCGCCCAACTCGACCAGCATCATTACTGGCTCAGCAACGGGCCATCTACACATCCTCAACCCTGGCAACCTCAAGCCAGAGCACGTCACACCCATAACACCAGGCGTGCCAGTCATTGTGGTAGACTGGCACGCAAAGCTGAATCAAATCGTCACGGGCTCCGCAAACGCAGAAACCCACGTCCTATACAACCCGAGCATGTCACAGCGCGGAGCCGTGGACGTCATGAGCAAGGCCCCGAAGAAGCGCCACATCGACGACAACCCGGCCCTGACGATGGACCAGACACTTAGTCTGTCGGCCGAAAGTATCATAACGCCCGGCGCATTGTCCGCTCAGCAACGGAAGAGCAAAGGCGGCGTAACGAACTCGGGCAAATCACTAGATCCCCGGCGACCACAGGTGCAGCAGATCACGCCGTTCATGCGGAGTCAGCCGGACGAGAAGCACATTGAAGAGAACATCCCGCTATCCAAGATGTTGTATGAGGATCCAAGAGAGGCGCTGCTCAAGTATGCAGATGTCGCGAAGAAGGACCCCTTGTTCACCAATGCATGGAAGGAGACGCAGCCGGTGACACAGTACGCAGACATTAGTGATGAGGAGGAGGAAGAAGGGCCGAACAAGAAGAAGGTGAAGAGGTGATTCAAATTGGAGAAGATCTAATTTAGAGCCACGCAGCATCAATACCTACCTGACATAGTACCTTAGACTAGGTACACAGAAATGTTCATCTGAACCGTGGGATATGTATGTGCAGTACCCCTGATAACGGCTGCTTACGCAGAGATCTGAATGACCGTTGAGCCGATACCCCTGTTTGCGCTTACCTATTCGAGCCTCGGTGCAAAGCTTAGTCACTCAAAAGAGGCCCGTGCTCCGTATTCTGTTCCAGCCAGGCCAGCCAACTTCCGCCTGTAGCCAACTTCAATCGATTTCACCCTACCCAAGGCCCCGTCTCCATCGAAAAGCGAGACGTCTCGTTCGCGACAACAGCTTGGATTCATCGACAAGCCATCCAAAGTGCCCTGCAGACTTCACAGCACGCGATTTTGTCGCGCTTTTTCTGCACGCAAACCACCTTTCCCCTCCCCCTGGGTCCATTTTCTTCACTTTTTTCTTTGCATTCAGCTCCCACAGTCCACTTTCCCTCTCCCCCCCCAGTCTGCCTGCTTTGCACACCCAAGTTCTACCCCCACTGCAGCCAACCACGGGCGCATCGCATCGCATCGCATCGCAACTCAATCCATCCGGCAGACTCACCGACCTCAACCGTAACTTTAAGCTCGGTAGGGTCCAGTCTCGACGCGACACAGCCCTAGTCGCATCCCCTAGCTCAACCATCATCGGTTTTCCTCTTACACAGCCGGGTCGGAACCCCCCCCCCCCCACTTCCATCGACACGTCCATCCATCGACGACGCGCCGACTTCATCGCCGGCCTCCATCGCGTCGCAGCCTTCACTCCTTAACTGCACTGTGCTTGCACCAATTGAATTACGGCACATAAGCGCGTCTGCTTGATGGATTTGTGATTGACACCATACCTGGCCCTTGCCGACATTCACAGCACCAACGACCGCGAGGATGGCTTCGGTCCAGCCTGCCGGCCCCGTCCAGTTTCCGGGCGCTGGCTTACCCAGTCTGCCCGCCAACTTGACCCAGCAGCAGGTCAAGGATGTCTTTCAGGTATGTTTGTCTCTGTATTGCCTTAAAAGAATTGTCGACGATCCTTTGTGAGGTGTCTGTCCCTGACCTGTCCCAGAAATTCCAAGAAATGAAGAAGAATAACACCCCTCCCAATGACCCTGAATTCATCAAGACAGCCAACTTTCTGGCCAGCTTCCAGCAACACCAGCATTTCAGAAAGAAGCAGATGGAATTCCAAAAAATGCAACAGCAGCAGCAAGCAGCTGCGGGCGTGAACGGCAATATAGATGGGCGACCTGGTCAGAATGGCGCTCAGTCTCCCTCGGCAACTCTTGGAGCCTCAGCACTCACGACCGCACCAGGTGAACAACCCTCAAGCGCGACCGGTGCCGCTCCGGCTCGCTCATCCACAGGCCATTTCACCCCGGCACACTTGGCGCTGCTTAGGCAACAGATTGGAGCGTTCAAGATGCTCAGTAAAGATCTCGGGGTGCCTCCGCAAATGCAACTCGCCCTTCATGCTCAACGCCAACGGCGTCAAGCCTCAGTCGCACAACAAGCGGCGCTCTCTTCTTCAACACCTGTTCCGCAGCAGGCCGCCGACAAGACCAGCTCCACCAATGTCGAGGCGTCCAAGTCAGAAGACGGTACTCCCGTGCCCAAAGAGCACTCGTTCAAGAAGCTCAAATCTCCCGAGACTATGGTCGCAGGGGCTGTCGATCTGTTCAAGCATTCGCGTCGAGCTGACCGTCTTTTCATCCCTGGCCTATTCCCTCCCGGTATTGACTTTGACCAGCTGAGGGCAGATCGGGAGAGGATAGTGCACAGCCGCATGGCCGCCCGATACCATGAGCTGCAGAGCCTGCCTGGCGATTTGGCACATTGGGATGCTTCCAAAGAGGATCTCGTCGTTGACGACAGCCTTCGGCGCAAGGCTATAATTGAGATGAAGTCCATTGCCCTCTATGCCAAACAAAAGAAGCTCCGTGAGCTCATTGGCCGCCAGATGATGCAGTACGACAACCTTGCCACAACTACAAACCGCAGTCAATATCGTCGTCTCAAAAAGCAGAGTGTGCGGGAGGCTCGTATCACTGAGAAGCTGGAGAAACAGCAACGCGACGCTAGGGAGAATCGCGAGAAGAAGAAGCACGTCGACTATCTTTCTGCTGTATTCACTCACCGGCATGAGATATTCTCCACGGGAGCGAGCCAGCAGAACAAGATGGCCAAGATGGGCAAGCTGATGTATCAACACCATTTCAACATCGAGAAGGAGGAGCAGAAGCGTATCGAGCGAAATGCCAAGCAGCGTTTGCAGGCCCTCAAGGCTAACGACGAGGAGGCCTACCTCAAGTTGCTCGACCAAGCGAAGGATACTCGTATTACTCACCTTCTCAAGCAAACAGACGGCTTCTTGCACCAGCTCGCTGCTTCTGTCAAGGCTCAACAACGAGCTGCCGCCGAGCGCTTCGGCAACGAGAATAGTGAATTCCTTCAAGAAGAAAGCTCGGACGAGGAGGAAGAAGACGAAGAGAGCAGAGGCAAGATCGACTACTACGCCGTTGCGCACAAGATCAAGGAAGAGGTTACCGAGCAGGCCAACATGCTTGTCGGCGGCAGGCTGAAGGAGTACCAAGTCAAGGGTCTACAGTGGATGATTTCACTGTACAACAACAGCCTCAATGGTATCCTTGCAGACGAAATGGGTCTCGGCAAGACGATTCAAACCATCAGTTTGATCACATATCTTATCGAGAAGAAAGTCGAGAACGGACCGTACCTCGTCATTGTCCCGCTCAGTACCTTGACCAACTGGAACTTGGAGTTCGACAAGTGGGCTCCTAGTATTGCCAAAATTGTTTACAAGGGACCTCCGAATACGCGCAAGTTGCAGCAGGACAAGATTCGCCAAGGACGATTCCAGGTGCTCCTCACTACTTACGAGTATATCATCAAAGACCGCAACATCCTTAGTAAGATCAAGTGGTTCCACATGATCATCGATGAGGGTCACCGGATGAAGAATGCAAACTCGAAGCTAAGCTTCACCATCCAGCAATACTACTACACTCGATACCGTCTCATCCTGACTGGTACACCTCTCCAGAACAATCTGTCAGAGCTGTGGGCCATGCTCAACTTCACCTTGCCCAATATCTTCAAGTCGGCCAAGACATTCGACGAATGGTTCAACACTCCTTTCGCTAACACCGGAACCCAAGACAAGATGGAATTGACAGAAGAAGAGCAGATCCTGGTCATTCGTCGTCTTCACAAGGTTCTGCGCCCCTTCTTGCTCCGTCGGTTGAAGAAGGATGTCGAAAAGGACTTGCCAGACAAGACCGAGAAGGTTATCAAGTGCAAGTTCTCTGCTCTGCAGGCTCGCTTGTACAAACAGATGTTCTTCCACAACAAGCTTGCTGTCAGCGACGGAAAGGGTGGCAAGACCACTGCCAAGGGTCTAAGCAACATGATGATGCAGCTTCGCAAACTTTGCAACCACCCCTTCGTTTTCGACGAAGTTGAGAACCAAATGAACCCCACAAGTACTTCCAATGATCTTTTGTGGAGAACTTGCGGCAAGTTTGAGCTTCTGGACCGCATTCTGCCGAAGTATCGGGCCACCGGTCACCGAGTGCTTATGTTTTTCCAGATGACGGCAATCATGGACATTATGGAGGATTTCCTCCGAATGAGGGGAATCAGCTTCCTGCGTCTCGACGGTACCACCAAGTCGGACGAGCGTTCTGAACTCCTACACGAGTTCAACCGACCTGACTCGCCATATTTCATGTTCCTGCTCTCAACTCGTGCTGGTGGTCTCGGTCTCAATCTCCAGACTGCGGATACAGTCATCATCTACGACTCCGACTGGAACCCCCACCAGGATCTCCAGGCGCAGGACCGTGCACATCGTATCGGACAGAAGAACGAAGTTCGTATTTTGCGTTTGATCAGTTCTAACTCGGTCGAAGAGAAGATTTTGGAGCGAGCCAGGTACAAGCTCGACATGGATGGCAAGGTCATTCAAGCTGGTCGTTTCGATCACAAATCTTCGGAAACCGAGCGTGACGCTATGCTTCGAACCTTGTTAGAATCCGCGGAAGCCGCTGAGGCTGGCGAGCAGGAGGAGATGGATGACGAAGAGCTCAACATGATTCTCGCGCGTAACGACGACGAACTCCTTACCTTCCAGACGCTTGATGAGGAACGACAAAAGGACATGACCTACGGCACTGCACCTGGGAGCCAGAAGGTCCCGCGTCTCATGACCGAGGAAGAGTTGCCTGAAATCTACCTTAACGAAGAGAATCCTGAGCAGCCTGAGGATCTGGATGTGGTTCTCGGACGTGGTGCTCGTGAGAGAACCAAGGTCAAGTACGATGATGGTCTGACGGAGGAGCAGTGGCTCTTGGCCGTCGATGACGACGACGATTCGCCAGAGGCTGCAGCTGCTAGAAAGCAAGCACGGAAGGAAAAGCGAGAGAGGAACAGGCAGAAGAAGCTTGCGGGCCTAGCCGCCTCGGACGCAGGTTCTGTCGGCAGTAGGGACAGCTCGGAAGAGCCTCCCGAGCCGGAGGAGACACCGGTCAAGAAGCGTGGGCGCAAGCCTGGTAGCAAGAATGTCGAGAAGAGGAAGGCAGAGGAGGGCGACGATGAGCCACCATCCAAGAAGCGTCGCGGTCCTCAGGGACGACCCAAGGCTGTCAGCATGAATGGTGACGGCAAAGTTAATCGTGAGCGACGGGCGTTACTGCAACGGAGCCTGCGTGCTCTCTTTGAGCAGCTCATGAATCTCGAGGTGGACGACCCAGACCCAGATCCAGAAGAGAATGACGAAGACGACGAACCTCCCAAGCGTCTAATCATCGGGCCGTTTATTAAACTCCCTTCGAAGAGGGACTATGCGGACTACTTTGTTGTCATCACCAACCCGATCTGCATGAACAACATTGAGAAGAAGATCAAGAAGGAGGAATACAATAGTCTCAGCGATATGCGCCGGGACATCGAGCTCATGTGCAGCAATTGCAAGACGTACAATGATGACAGCGCCTTGATCCACCAGGATGCCATCACAATCCAGGTATGTTGCTTTATGAAAATCATCACATCCGGTAGGATCGATTTTACTAACACTGTTATAGAATTACTTCACCAAGAATATGGAGCAGCAGTTGGTGGAGCACCCTGAGCTCAGCGAGTTGGAGGATGGTGGATCTCAAAAAGACACCTCGGTTCCACCCACGACGAGCGCCAGCACACCTCAGCCTCGCATTCGGCTGAACCTCAATTCGGCAAGCAACACCAACGGGGGGCCCAGCAGCGCTGCCCGAAGCGAGGATGGCGATGATGTGTAGGACATCAACGCGGTCCATCCAGACTGGTGGTGACGGCGTCTAGATCTGCTTGAAAACGGAGTTAGATTGTAGGAATGGTCGGACCGGGTCTGCTTCGTTTATTGCATTGGTTCTTCTATTCATGTGGCGTATTGGTGCGATTGTGAGTGAACGGGAAATACCATTAGGGGACACGGCTGTTTTACGGAGGACAGAATTGTGATGGCGCTGATAGACACCCGTGCGGGTACGCTCTCCCCCATTGAGAGGTCTGGCGTGAGCTGTGTGTATGTTTCGGAGTGTTGCAGGCCTGTGTCAAGGCGCAAGTCTCACTCGTTGCTAGTAGGCGGCCTTGGTATCAAAGCACTGTTTATACTGCTTACCTCGTACGATGGGTGGGTGAGAGGGAAGAAGGTGATTTGTGTGTGTACTTTTTGCAGGCTGAACTAGACCACAATGTATTTTTAATTACGAATCACTGATCACTGAGCCATGTGCAGGCGCTTATCATGCGATGAGATGCATTGGTGTTGCCAATGCGTCTGTTGCGTGTACAGAGTATGCGTAAAGGTATTGGCGCTTGGACAATGGCCTGTCCTGACACAGTTTACTACGTAGGTACGTACTAGTACTGCCCCCCCAAACTGTGCTAACCCCTGTCAAATGACATCTGGAACCCCTTTCCTTTGGGAGCATCGCCTTGGACCCTTTTCCCTCTACACTTACACTCCGACACCCGAACCTCTATCTTTTCTATCCTTTACTTTCTACAGAGTCACCTCGACTGCCTTGCTTTGCCCTTGTCCATCCTCGAGCTTCAGCACCAATGTCTGGCCGATTTGTGCGCGCGTCGAAGTATCGTGAGTGTTCAGCCCAACCGACCCAAGACGCACACGCGAGCTCGAGCGATCTGCAGTACCAGCAGCTCTCCCTTGCGTTTGTGTTGCTAGCATGTGCGACCAGGCCGGCTGACGATTTATTGATTTTGGTGATCGCTAGGACACGTCTTCGGTAAAGGCGCCAGGAAGGAATTCTGCTACGATAACCTCCACATCAGCAGGAATGCGTGGGATACCAACTGTACGTTTCGCCCCTTGTACTCCGCTGCGATGCATGGCAGTATTAGAAAGACCCGTTAGAGGGCCCTTGTACACGGCCATCTTCATGCTTCTTCTCGTTCCTCAAGCTTTGCTTTTTTGGGAAGTGCAATCGCTAACCCTTGCGGGCGACAGTGGTCAAGGTCAGCGCGAAGTCCCCCTACGGACGACCCTTTGTCCAACAATCCAATTCCCTCGGCGCTTCGCCGAACTCGATCGCTGACGATGTATACTCGGATTACTAGGCCAATCCCGAATACCTGTCGGTCAATTGGGAGTCAGGCGGCGGTGGCGCATTCGCGGTCATCCCCGTGAACGAGAGGGGCAAGCTACCCGACCAGATACCGCTGTTCCGTGGGCACACTGCTGTTGTCTTGGATACCGACTGGTACGAACAATACTCTCCCTTGTCTCCTGAGAACCATGGGAACTGGCTGTAGCAGTGGGAAGCAATGCGCGTTCGAGATACATTGGCTGACGATACTACTTGAGTAACCAGGCACCCCTTCAACGATCGTATTATCGCTTCCGGCTCCGACGATGGCAAGATCTTCATATGGGAGGTCCCCAAAGACTTCTCTCTTTTGACCGACGCGGAGGAGCCAGCAGATGTTGCGCCCGTTAGCAAGCTGACAGGTCATTCGAGGTATGGTATACGCGTGAGCCCTCGAAAAGAAGGGTCAACAGTATAGGTTTGGGATGAGAGTCTGACAATCGCATAGAAAGGTTGGCCAGGTTCTCTTCAATCCCGCGGCTGAGAATATCCTCGCCTCCGCTTCAGGCGACTTCACCATCAAGCTCTGGGACATTGGCACCGGACAGGCGCCACTTCAGCTGAAGCACAACGACATTGTCCAATCCCTCTCTTGGAATGCCAGCGGAAATCTACTGGTGACGACCTCCCGGGACAAGAAGCTTCGCGTATGGGATGTTCGTCAAGAGAAGCCTGCGCACGTGGGGCCCGGCCACGAGGGCGCGAAGAGCTCCCGCGCGGTTTGGATGGGCGAGCACAACCGTATTGCGACGACTGGCTTCTCGCGCATGAGTGACCGTCAGATCGCGCTGTGGGAACCGGGCCAAGACAAGCCGATTGGCGGTTTCACCAACTTGGACTCGATCAGTGGTGTTTGCATGCCATTCTGGGATGAAGCCACGAGCTGCCTGTACCTTGCCGGCAAGGGCGATGGCAACATACGGTACTTTGAGTACGAGAACGACAAATTTGAGTTCTTGTCCGAGTACAAGTCTGGAGACCCCCAGAGAGGTATTGCTTTCGTGCCCAAGCGCGGCGTCAACGTATGTATCCCATGTCCGCTCCGTCCGACCAGCCCTCTTGCTAATTTCTTCATAGCTACAAGAAAATGAAATCATGCGCGCGTACAAGACCGTCAACGACTCCTACATCGAACCTATCTCCTTCACCGTTCCCCGTCGGGCGGAGACTTTCCAGTCTGATATCTTCCCGCCATGCACTGGCTCCAAGCCTGGAGTCTCTGCTTCCGAGTGGCTCTCGGGCAAGACCGCGCTCCCCCCTAAGATCGATATGGAGGACGTATACGAGGGCAACGCGCCCAAAGAGGTGGCAGCCGACTACAAGCCTCCTACTCCTGCGCCAGCTCCTACCCCCGCTCCGGCTGCGAAGCCCGCGCCCAAGGAGCCTGAACCAACGCCCGTTGCTCGCACACCAGCACCTTCCATGGCTCAGCAGAAGGGCTCCATGGCCGCCGCCGCCTCCAAGTTTCAGGACAACGACGAGGAGGATGACGACGGAGCCGAGACCTCCAGCTTCGAAGAGGTGCAAAAACCCGCAGCGAAGGCCCTGCCCGTCCGCTCAGAACCTGCCAAGCCAGCCTCGCCCGTCACGAGCAGCACGCCGACGCCCGCGGCATCACAAAGCAAAGCCGTTCCCTCGCCTATCAAGGCCAGCGCACCCGCCGCGGCGGCGACGGCGTCCCATTCATCGCCTGCCTTGTCGCCATCTGTTGAGACGTCCCTGGAGCAAATCAAGCAACTCATTGAGGCACAGTCCAAGATCCTCGCCGCACAGGGTGGCCAGCTGCAGAAGCAGAACGAGGCGATCGGCCATCTCACGGGTGAGGTGGAGACGCTCAAGAAGCGCGTGGTTTCGGCTGGTAGCGAGGGCCAGAGTGAGAGGATCCGACAGCTGGAGCTAGAGCTGGAAGAGGCGCGGTCTTAATAAAAGGATGGCAGCTGGACACAAGGCGGTGTGTAGTGCAACCACAAAAGTCATGATAATAGATATGTTGTAGAAGCCAATTCTTCTGTGTATTTGTATGAAGCAGCTTGAGATTTGGCGTATGAGCAACTGAACAAAGTTGAATTAAAACTGTTAGGCTTTTATGTGATACCGCTTCCACAGCGTTAAGTACAGGTCTTTCCTCTCGAGGAATAGCGACTTCGGATTCCTAAGGTTGTTACACCTAGGTAGATATAGCGGTCATTGAGGGAAGGAACGCTGCCGGAAGCCCAGCTACCTGCGATTCGAATTTGATAGAGAGGCCAGGAAGAGGAAGAGGAAGAGGAAGAGGAAGAGGAAGAGGAAGAGGAAGAGGAAGAGGAAGAGGAAGAGGAAGAGGAA
>JAPEVC010000263.1:0-46408 GCA_027946555.1 Gnomoniopsis sp. IMI 355080 | reverse complement strand
CCCTCCCCCACCGGGTCCCCCAAACCAACTAAGCCCGCAACGCCCGCAACCGTTGCTGCAGCGCATCTTCCTGCTCGGGAGTAGGCTCGCTGGTCGCTGTCTCCTTGACGGGCTCCTCCTTGGACGTGCTTGCGGTGGCCAGCTCCTGGCTCAGCTCGACGCCGGCGTCGTCGGCCAGCTTGCCGAGCAACTCGTGGACAGCGTCGTCCGAGACTTGGGCGGAGGTGGACTGGGTCATGGCATCTTGGTAGATACTGTTGTTCATGGCGTATTCTTCGTTTTGATTGCGGAATTGTTCGAGAGTGGTGAGGGTCTGTAGCGGATGGGGAAGTAGGGTCTGTCAGTGGAAAGCCTATACAACACACGACACCCGTATACGTATATGACAAGAGACTCCCAAAAACAGAAAGAAAAGAGAGGCAAAGAAAGAAAGAGAAGAAAAGGGACCACCTACCCTCTCTGGGTTCATCTGCCTCTGCGCCTTGCTCATCGTCTTACTACTCTGCATCATCATGGCCGTCATGCGATTCATGGCATTGTTCGCCTGGATCTGGGCGACCGACAGCTCGGCCATGTCGGCGGCCTGGTCCATCTGCTTCGCAACGGCCTCCTTTGCCAGCAGGACTTTGGCTTTTTGCTCGGCCTGCGCCATGGAGGCCTTGTCGCCCTTCTTGATCAGGTTTGTGATTTGCTTGCGCATCTCGCCGTCGGCCTTTTGGGCTTTGGCCGCTTCGCGCCGCGCTTGCTTGGCCGAGAAGCGCGCTTGGAACTCGGTCTGCATGTCGCGCGCGAGTTGGCGTTGGGACATGGTGGGCAGGTTGGGATAGGGAGTATAAGGTTGTTATCGGAGGGGTTGTTTCGGTTGGATTGGTGTTTCGGGTTGGTGGTGTCGCGGTTGGTTGCGCTCTTCGATGAAGGATAAGAGTCTGACTTGTCGGTCGAAGTGGGTAAAAGGGACAGACGGGCTGCTCGGATAAGATTGTGTCGTTTTGGTTGATGAGGAGTTTGTAGTCTGTGCGTGATGTTGGATGAGGCTTGACGTTGGGAGTCGTTTGCGCGCGAGCCTGCCTGCAGCCTGCCACCACTGTTTCGGGGCCGCCCGCCTCGGCAAGGAGTGGCCGATGATGAATGACGTTTGGGTTGTTCGCTGTGGCGCTCAAGCTAAGCCACACTTTGCAAGCCAGACCAAACCTACTATGTACCTACACCAGCCACACGCTGGAAATCGAGGGCATCATCCAGTTTCAAGATGATGGGAATGGAAGACAAAACTGTCATGGCCGGTGTTCCACAATTGCTATTCCTTCTGATATTAGGACTGAGTTTGAGCTATTATTCCAGTGATTCTATGAATATATTCAAGATGTCTTCCAAGACAAAGCTCAACGTGCAGTCCTTTCCCCGGCCACCGCTGCTGGAGAAGACGCCTAGACATCTGCAGGTAAAGTGGAACGGCGAGTTGATCGCTGATACCAAGGATGCATATTGGGTCCTGGAGACTCATCATCCTCCAAGTATGTACACACATTACAAGACATATCAAACACACACACATACATACACACAATCAGAGCTAGACGAAATACTCACACTCGAAACAGCCTATTATCTTCCTCCCTCTTCGCTCAAAGTCCCTCTCACACAAACACCCCGCAAGACCTGGTGTGAATGGAAAGGCCGGGCGACATACTGGGCCTTGGCCAACCCGACCAACCCCTCCCAGACCGTGGCCGACCGCATCTGGTCCTACGAGAAGCCAACCCCGGGCTTCGAACCGATCAAGGACTACCTTTCCTTCTACGCCGGGCCGTGGGACTGTTTTGTGGACGGCGAAAAGGTCGAGCCGCAGCCGGGTGATTTCTACGGCGGCTGGGTCACCAGTGATATCGGTGGCATTGTGAAGGGCCGGAATGGTAATTGGGATCCTGATGTGTGAAGGCAGCTAGCTACCTAGCCCTCCGGCCCTCCGGCCCTCCCAAGGCACGAAACGAGACTTGTATTCTGTGTATGTATGAGTACGTGTGTGTCAGTGCCAAGTTCGAAAATATCATAGTTTCGATGCCTCGTAAGATCTCTCATTTCGGGTCCAACGGAGATGTCGTACAGAATCAGCCCAGCCGCTCGATTTGATTACGACTCAAGATTACCTCTATTGCTGAGAGCATGGTGTTTTGTCCATAGCCCACGTGCGAGACAGTCCAGACGAGACCGCGCAGAGCTTATTGTCTCTTGAACTAATCATTTTTGCGTTTTCGCTAGGCGTCATTTCGGGTTTCAGCATCTCATCATCAAAGCAACGTTCGAAGACCGAGTCAAACCAAAAAGGGGACCCACTCACTGCTGGTTCGAACAGCACCTGGCTGACGCCATCATCCTTGCGAAGCCCTTACAAACAGGAGGGAAGAGAGAACAATAAACCCTAACCCGGGTAGCCCGTGTTCTCAGAGACTCGTCGCGGAGAGCACCACGTCCCTTTCTTGGTTGATGCACTCACCCTCCTCCTTTAAGGACGCATGTGGGCTTACGGAGCACTAGATGGGCACTTGCACAGGAATCTCACGAATGATGCACGAAAGCGGCCGACGGCTGAGTGAGCCCACTGAGACCTGCATAGGTCCAGTTGAACGCCAGCACGAAGAGGACCAACGATATGCGAGCTTCCGTGCCACATCTACTAAGACCGTAAGACAAGGACCGCTTGGCAAATCCCTTCTCTTCTGGGCAAGCAAGAACTTGATTAGGCCCGCCTCAATAGGCTTTCCATATATCCCTTTCTTTGTTGGTTAGGCTCGCGGCGGAAAAGCAAAAGGGAAGCGTCGCTCTGCAATTCCGACTAGTTTGGCCGCATCAGTCTCTAAATAAGTGACCATTAATGCCGGCGGAAGGGATAGCTGCCAAATCAGGACGGCACTTTATAGCTTCGTTGATCATTTAGGAGTGCCTCAATAGTCAGGCCAAAACGGGCGACGTGTGCGTGTGTGTGTGTGTGTCGCAGCAGATTGATTGAAGGCTGGTATTAAATCCCCGACCATCCCGTAAGAGGTGGTTGTCCATCAATCAAAGCAAGGCAATTTCCCCAAACGGTTCGAAATTGGACCCTAGATTGGGACCCTTCTTCGGCTTCTGTGCCGTGGACCTAACATAAGTGTGGGAGGGGTTTCATCAGCATTTTTTCATTCGGCCTTCCGAGCCACCCCCGGCGTCCAAAGCATAAAAAGATTCAGGCGCCGCGACAACCATCCCGTGAGGAACGCGTACCGGGAGTTGTCATCGGCTGCGCGGCATTGCTGTACTAATAACAACCCCGTGGATCTGCGTTGGCCCCCCTCAGGTGAATTTAAATACCATATTATTAAAATAAAAAAAAGTTGAGTAGAAACAAAGTCGCACCGAGTCGTTTCGTCTGAAAGGCTGCACGAGGCGTAGTCAGACTTCAGACAAACCACAGACGCTCGCGGTGCGTCCAGTCTCGACGATGTTTCAAGAGAGCGCGCGAGCCAAACGAACCTGTCAAGCAAGGAAGAACCTGCCGGTGGCGATCCTCACACTCTCTACTATGTAGTATTGAATCGATGACAGCAAAGCTTGACTGCACGGGCTCTTGTTTGCCTACCTACGTACTGCGCTTGCGGTCAAACAGCTTTGTCCATTTGATAGTCGTCGATGGGAACAGACAAGAAAGCCCCGCCCCCTTTTTTTTTTGGTTTTGCCTTCCATGCCCCTCGGACGTAGACTTCGCTGGCTGTCTGGCGTGGAGCACTGATTGCGTCGTAGCTTGCTCGCTAGGGGGGCTCGGATCCAGAGGGTCCAGCCAGAGCTTCCAAGCTTCTCGAAACACGAGCAATGACCATGGGCTCCGCCCACACCTACCGCTTCAGTGGGGGACCCACATGAGCTACGGAGTACGGGACACTTACATAGAATAGCCAGACAGCCGACAGCAAGTAAAGTAGCAATATACCCACTTTTGCCACACCACTGCCACTGGGTAAGGTCATTGGGCGCCGGGCCATCTAGGCCCCCTTCTTCTTTCCCCCAGAGTTTTGGTGGGGATTTTGTTGTCGTCTCTTGGGTGGGAACGAAAGCCAGGCACGAAAAGTCCCCACCCCGCGGGCTGACGGCTTACGGGGCGTGCGGACCGGAACAACGATCATGGAGCCGGGATTCCGCATATCATCACCGCCCTGTGCCAAAGCCCCGTCACCGCTGGCTCGGCTGCGCCGTTTTCAACTTGATTGCTGGCTGCTTTGTTGTTGCTGGCCCGTCCACGTCGTCGAGTCGTTGTTCATCAACGGTGAGAAAGATAGAAGATGGGACGACTGTGCTCTGCAGGTGCCGGTGCTGCTGGTGCTGGTGCTGCTGCTGGCCCGTGGAGACCGGCGGCAAGGGAGTGGGTTATCTTGGCGGTCGATGTTTCTAGGCCATGGGGAACTTGGTCTTGTCGGTGTGGTGGTGGTAAGGAGCAATTGTATAGCGGTCTACGAATACACTCTCTCTGTCATGTCCAGGTGGGTGAGGGTCGCGGTCTGAAGAGGGCAGCTCTACGGGAAATCGGAAGACGAAGCGTAAAGGGATGGCCGATCCTCTATATGTGAATCCAGGAGAGATGGTTCAGATCGTCCTGGGGACGGGATATAGTAGGAAGGGCAGTCAGTTGCCAAGGACCCCGAAATGTCGTGCTTACTGTGTATTGCTGCTGATGTACATTTGCCCTTTCAAGCTGATGGTGGCAAGTCAGCACATGGTCGCCTTGTGTGGTCCCTTGCCTTCCTTCAGGGTCGCCTTCCTCCCCGGCCTTCCAGATCCGACTTCCATTTTTGGAACGGAACTAAGTTCTGACACGACATCGCTATCAGATTACCTGCTGACTCTGGTAGTCGCCAAGTTAGTGCACCCACCGGAAGATGCCAGGCGGTGGGGAGTGTTGTTAACACACCCTTGGTTTGGCATCTTTCTTATCCCTTGGAACAGCCACTACGTGGAAGCATATGGACTGGAACGAGAATCCAGGTGTATATTTCAAATTGATGAACACTCGATCTTCAGCCCAACATCATCATACAGTCCGGATGTAGACATACGATCTTTTCTTTCCAAATGCTGCCTAGACGGTTACGACGGGAATACTAGTAAGATGGGCTATTTATTGACACACCCACTGTGGCCATGCCACACACCCTGCACCCATGTCGATAGAATCCACTAGTCAAGTCTCAGCTCATCCCGACCCTCCAAGGGGCTGAGGCAGGTACGTACCTACCCCCAATTGCGTGCCTCAGGATGGGGCAAGGGAACTCAGGGGCGATTGCCCTCGAGGTCCTGTGCTCTACAAAAGAGGCCACGTTTCCGCAACACCAACCTCTGGTGTAGCCTGTCCCTTTCACGCCCCATACCATCACCAATTCCTCCTCACTCTCTTGACTCATCGCTAGTCGTCATCATAACCATACTCTCTTTTTGGCTTTAGGCACCAGCGTTATTTCTTGTACAGCCATTTTAGTATCAAGACGTTAGGACTCTGTCTTTAATAGGTGTTAACACCACCCACGTCCTTCATCGTTGTTCTTGTCTTGTTTCATCAACTTGACAAACTACACAACGATTTCCACACTTTGAATAGTGTGGTCTCCCCAATAAATCCACAGTTTGGCTGCAGTAGACCTCCGCCATCTGCATTTGCCCCACAGCTTGTTGGCGTATCCCCACATTCGACTTCAAGAACACCAAGGGACCATCAACGATCTCCCCCATCGACTTTCTACCTTCGTCTCGTCCATTCTTGTATATCATCACGGCCAACATGGAGCACTACATGACCCCTTCGCCTCTCGTAAAACATGAGGACGTCCCAGCAGACGAGGGCATGATGCCTTCTCTTTTCAGCGCCGAGGCAACACCCTCGATGGATACAGTGGACCTCTGGGCAACACCCGACAGGGACACCTCCTCCCCCATGCCGGAGGCCACACCCGAGGCTGGAGAGAAGAAGCCCAAGAAGAGGAAGTCATGGGGCCAGGTCCTCCCTGAACCCAAGACTAGTCTGCCCCCACGGTTCGTAGCCTCGCTAAAGACTCGGGAGTCAACCCGTCGCCGATCATTACATACTGACATGTTTACAGAAAGCGGGCCAAGACTGAAGACGAGAAGGAACAGCGGAGAGTCGAGCGAGTCCTCCGCAACCGTCGTGCCGCCCAGTCCTCTCGGGAGCGAAAGCGTCAAGAGACCGAGGCCCTCGCCATGAGGAATAAGGAGCTCGAGGACGCCTTGCTCATGCTCTCACAACGCAACGAGCAACTTGAAAAAGAGTTGAAGAAGGTCAGGCCCGGGTATACCCCTGCGTCCGCCGCCGCTTCCGCTTCCTCTCCGACCCTTTCGCAGGCTTTGGTCTTCACCCCACCAGCTACAAAGCCTGAGGATGAAGTGGACTTGGAAGAGAAGCCGCGCATGTCCCAGGGCGCCGTAGACCTCATCAACGACATTATCAAGAGCCACCAAGGCACTCCAAATACTTGCAACCCCGCATCCATATCACCAGCCCTTTCGCCTGTCGCTGAAGAGCCAGAATTCGCCACTGTACCGAGCGACGCTATGGCCGAACTCGACGGCGCTGTCGCGGAGCAGACGACCGACTCCACTACCCGTTCGACACAATACTCTGCAGCAGTATTGTGCCAAGACCTGCTGTGTCAACGGCCGGTGGAGTCGACGTCTCTTTCGACAGCCATGTCGCCGCTTTTGAGCCTGGCAACGCACTTTTCGGCAACTATACTGAGTTTCATGAGTTTGGCGACATCCCTTCGCCAGAATCAAGCCTCATTGATATCGATCATCCTCCTCGTGACGAATTCTCTGTCGACCTCGACTTCCTCGACCAATTCGTCTACACCAACGACATGCACGCCGGCGACGGCGCCATCGACGACCAACAACTCCAGCAAGAAGACCTTGCGCTTCAAAACCCTCAGGAAGCTTCTTACCAGCAACCGTCAGCTGGCGCGTCCTCTACAGGATGCGACGCTCGCGGTACTGCGGTTCCAGCTCACTAGGGATAATGAGGCCAAGGTTGACGCGCGGGAGTTGCCTGGTTTGTGGATTGGCGCTTTGCCTTTGATGCAGGGTTGGATGGATAAGATGCCGTCGAAGGAACGTTTGATTTCGCTATTGTTTGCAATTCGTCAGTTGGAGGCGAGGATCGAAAAGAGGGAGCAGCTCCGGGCTCAGGGGCTTGAATTGTCTGAAAAAATAGCAGGGCGTAAAAGGGCGCGGGACGATAAATGCACTCGACAACCATCAGGCGAGCGACCTGCAACTCGGGTCAGGCGTTCATCGGTGTCTACGGGTCGCAATTGAACCTCTTTACGGGGTCATTTTGGGGTGCTAGCCTAGTCAATTTGATTTAGATGTCTACCTCCCACACTCGTCTACTCGTTACTCAACTTGTGATATGCTGCCATACTCTGACCACCTTGTTCCGACAATGCCTTTATGTCTGCCCACATCGAACAGTATCTATATCTCACTGCATTTCTTGCACACCCCAAATCATGGTCCTGAGCCAGTCTTCAAAGATGCTCGCCATCGCATGGTAATGAACAATGTCGCGAGATGCTAGAGCATCCTCGAAGCTGTCATGGGTACGTTTCTGGATGTCCCTGTCCAGGCGCAGCTTCGATACATCCTTCAGACTCAAGCCTGGCGCCTTGGGCTTTATAGCATCCTGAGTGGCCCCTCCGCCTTGCTCGGAGACAGCCACCGGTGCATCCACATCCAAACTTTTAGAAGAGTCACCAGATGAACCAGCAGCAGCAGCAGCAGCATCATCATCATCATCATCATCATCATCATCATCACCGCCATTTCCTTTCTCGACAATGCTCGCAGGCTTCTTCGAAGCCTCCTTCTTCCTCGCCGCCTCCTCCACCAACAACGAGTCCACCACCACCCCATGCGCCCACCGCAACGCGCGCAAATCATTCTTCACATCGTGGCCCACCACGACCGTGTCGACGCCCACATACCGCCAGACCTCGCGGCGCGCCGCCGCCACGCCCAGCAAACACATTCCTTCGCGCTTAGCTCGTTGCATGTCCCCGCGTGTGACGCCCGACCAGCGCGTGTTGTAGTGTGCCATGTCGACGTCTGGCCATACTAGCGAGTCGACTAGGGGTAGGCCGGAGAAGTAGTCGAGGACGGTGACGCGGATGAGTTCGGATTCGCCGTCGAGTGCTGTGCCCATTTCGCAGTCGATGGCGACGGCGAGGGCTTTGGTGGTGGTGGTGGTGGTGGAGGTGGTGTGCTCTGATGGCGGCGGCGTGGGGTGGACTTGGAAGCGTGTGGTGAGGGCTGGGGTTAGTTCTGTGGGGAGGGTGTGGGCTGGGGCGGTGCGGCAGCCTGGTGTGGAGACGTGTGCGTGACAGCAGAAGTAAATCTGCTTCGTGGGAATGGGGAGGTTAGCAAGGGTAGAAGGAGGGGGTTGGAGTGTAAGAGAGGAGGAGGAGGAGTCGAACCTGTCCGCGACGCGCGCCGGGATGCCATTGACATAGTGGCTTTGGTGATTCTTGGTCGCCGCCATTAGGCATGACAGTGTCCTTCTTCTCAGGGCAGTCGGCGGCTCTGTGTCCGATGTTATTGCATTTGAAGCAATTTCCTTGGATCTTTATTTGTGGACGTGAAAGTTGTTGCCCTGTTGGGTGGTGAGGCGGCCCAGTAGTAGGAGGAGTGCTTGGAGCATCGATGGGACCATTGCTGGACATCACTGGCGTCTGACTCTCAATCTCGCTCTCTTGCTTGGGCTTGGGCTTGGGCTTGAACTTCCGTGGTTTTGACTTGGGCGGCCCTTGAGATTTGGATGCGTTCTTGTCAGTCAAAAGGCACACCTCAAGTATAACGTAGCTGGGTTGGGCTTGGGTGCACCACTGTAGCCATGCCAAACTTACGTTTATTGCACTTTTTGCAGCGTGCTTTCTTGAGCAGCTCGCCCTGCGTCAGTGCCTTTTGGACGAAGCCCTTGGACGACAGGTTGCTTGGGCTGTGGACCATGGACAACAGCTGGGCCACGTACACGGGCGTAGGGTCGATGGTGGCCATGGTTTGGTCAGTTTGAGTGGAGGAACAAATCAGGCGATGCGAAGAAATTTGATTTTTTGGATATTTATGGGCAGTTTGATCAAAA
Organism: Gnomoniopsis sp. IMI 355080; assembly: GCA_027946555.1. NCBI lineage: Eukaryota > Fungi > Ascomycota > Sordariomycetes > Diaporthales > Gnomoniaceae > Gnomoniopsis > Gnomoniopsis sp. IMI 355080. The sequence continues at coordinate 37,236 of JAPEVC010000263.1, read as the reverse complement.
AAGAGAACATTGGAGGTGGAAACCAAGATATTGTCAAACGGGCAGGAATGGAACAGGTTGGTTTATATCTTGTGGGTAGGTTGGTAATGTTATGTCTGAGTGCGAGGCTCAGACGCCAACAAGTGGAGCAACAAAGCGAAGAAACACGCTGCTGCGCAGTGTCTTGCCACAGTGACTGAGACTCCCACTCGAGAAGTGTAAAATCTGCCTGTCTACCTTCCTGGATTTGCCTAGGAACCTGAAGGGATACCTATTGGTAGGTTTGACAATGACCTTGGGCTTTACCATGATCCTATCAAATGGTGGTGCAGCATTATCCTCAAAGATCAATCTACCCTGGGCTGTTGTCGAGGGTGGCCAAAGATTGAATCAGCTACCCAAGCTTGGTCAATGAATCCTTGGACCGCTCCTCCCGAATAGAGGCCAAGCGGAGTGATGTACAGTGGCTGTAATGTACAGCGTGCCTGTCGGGATTTATACATAGTTTGTAGATTGCCAAACTTAATCAGTATATATCTCTAGGTAGCCTCCAAGGCTGACTGCTGACTTGGCCGAACGGCTGGTGCCAACACGAGCCATGTAGTGTAGACAAGTGTAAAATCAGGGTTGAGAAGATTTCATGGATAGCATTAACATCTAGCTGGATCCGTGGCCCTACTAGTATCTTCGCGATAGCTCGAGCACAAAAGCTTCTCCTACATAGACTCATGAGCAAAGATGCGGTACAAATGACGCTTAGGTGACGCGTATAGATAGAAAGACTCACACAGCTGGATTGTTTGAGACCTCTTCTGTCTAACGGAATGAGAAAACATCAAATCAGAGGCTCATCGAATTTGCCCTTCCCAAATAAGCAATTCTGCGCCGTGCCCAGGCGGTTGACCTCAGACACAGTCCAACCCCCCGCCTACAACTCTTTCGTCTCCGTCCCGGTGCCCTCTTGACTTCCCTTAGGTCTCACATTCCCCCTCTCGCCATCCTTCACCACCGTCGAATTATTACCCGATCCTACCCCAAACCTCTCAATCACCTCCCGATAGTACGCCCACTCCCCTTCCTCCCACTTCCGCGACATCACCCCGCCTGACATGGCCCCTCCAGCAACCCCCAGCGACGAGCAGTAGAAGGAACCAGCGACTGTGTTTGGGTTTGACCCTCGGACCTGGGTCACGATCCGACATACACTGTAGGCGGCGGCGGCACTGCCGAGGGCGATCTGTGCCGTCCATTTCACCTGTGTGGGGACCGGGTTGTCTGGGTGGTGACGGCGCTCATAACGCTCATAGGCTGGCACGCCGAACACGAGGACGACAAAGACAAGGAAAACGAGATTCATGGTGCTTGTGAGTGGTTTTGAGCTGTTGAGTTGTTCTCTTCGTTGACAGAATGGTTCACTCACCCGTCGATTGTTTGAGCGGAAGCAGGGAGTAGGAGGGTGTGTGTGTGTGTGAACTGGAGGACGTGGAGACTGATGACTGTTTGAAGAGGTGGCCTTCGAGAGTTTTATCTCGCGAGCTGCCACTCGCCAATACTTGCTTTGAGCAATGCGAGTCTGTGCATTGGTTTCAGCATGGCCTCCAAGTCAAGCCTTATAGGGCGTTTGTGAGCTTGCCAGCAACCAAAGGCACTACAGCCAAGCCTTGGCATGTACATCACCTCTTGATCGTGTGTGAGAGAAATTTCAACCAACAAAATAGAGCGATGCTCCTATGTCCATCTGTCTTTTTTCCCCTATTCAGATTAGAAGCTAGGAGAGCTTCTGACAACAGAAACGTGATTGAATAGTGACGCCAAAATGCCTAGCACACTGTTGAGCCGCGTGACACTAAGCAGAAATTATAGCCTGGCTCCAGGGGGTCCTTCAAAGTTCACGCCCTACCATTCTACACCGACTCTAGCATCTCTATCAGGCGAGACTACAAGGGAAATCCGACATCTTGATGTTTTCGACACCTTGAATCTCCAAATTGGATCTTGTTGCGTTCATGAATGTGCTGGAAATATCGAGTGTCTGATAAAGAACCGGAAGCGGAACTTTGACCTTGTCGGGCTTTCAACAACTTACTATCTAATAAGTACCGAGGTACAATATCAAGGCTTGACTACAATAACAAGAAGTCTATGTCTACCATCAACCAACTTTGCTTTTTTTTATTTGCCAATTCGCATCATCCAGGAAGACAGCTCGAGTGAATTTCCAACAATGCGACTCTTCACCGCCGCTTACGGAGCTGACGTTGATGAATGCCATATCCTTTTTAGAGCTCTGTATTCTGGCAAAGACATAGCTTTCCAGGTTCGCATTCTTGCTTTGTCGTTATATGCAGGCGAGATTTGTCTGCACTGACAAGCTGGTACTACAACCTGTCGTGGTCCGTTGCATCCTCGTGGTTCTTGGGCGCACACACACTCTCTCTTTCCGAAGCATTTGCTCGTATCTAATTTGAAGCTGTGTACTTCCCTATAGACTGAGTAATACCATCCGATATGTCAAATCCACGTTGGACGCTGTTGCCTTTGCTGGCGCTTGGCATCGCTGTTTATCTCAGGTCTGGTGTACTTGATTCTCTGCGCTTCATGAGAAGCAAGCCTTATGTCACCTACAAACAGGTGAGTGCGTACGTTCAAGAGCAAAAGTCTGCATGATACTGATCAAGTTACCATCGGGAAAGACAACGATATGCGAGACAACTCCTGGCGTCAAATCCTACTCTGGCTACGTCTCCATTCCGCCCACCGAACAGCAACCTTTTCCACAGCACTTGTTCTTCTGGTTCTTTGAGGCGCGCACCGATCCAAAGACCGCTCTCCTTGCTCTCTGGATCAACGGCGGACCGGGTGGAGGAAGCATGGACCAAGCCATCTCTACAAATGGGCCCTGTCTGACCAACGGAGATGGCAACTCCACACGACTCAACGACTGGAGCTGGAACAACGAATTCAACTTGATCTATATTGACACCACAATTCATGCCGGCTTCTCATATGACGTCGCCATCAAGGCTGTGAGGGACTTGGTTACATCCTGGGTCAAACCGGGTGACGGGGAGGAATTTCCAGAACACGATAAAACGAAGAGAAAGGGTGTGTACTCCAGCAACGACATCGCGACAGGACCAAACACGACGGCTCTCATGGCGAAGACGGTCTCAAATTTCTTTCAATTGTGGTTCGATGAGTTCGTGACCACTCATGTCCCATTTGGCCTCACCATAGTCCAAAGGTAATATAGACCTGTGCTAACTTGACCGATAGATTTACACATTATCGCAGAGAAAACATTAGCATTTGGTCCTGGTCTTAGTGAGAACTCTTCTTTTTTTTTCCTGCACTACGATGTTCATACTAACGATTCATTGTAGCGGCGGTTACTTTGTTCCCGCCATTGCAGCCGCGCTCCTTGAGGATAAGAAAGCTGGTTCAAAGCAGCCGAAGCCTGACCACCACTTCATTGGCGTGGAGACCATTGGCATCATGAATGGACTCGTGGATTTGTCCCTACAATTGCCACAACTGGTCAAGTATCCCAACGAAAACTCGTATGGTATCGAGATCTACAACGCCAGCACGCTCGAGGAGCTGAATATTGAAGCGGAGAAATGTTTAGCACAGTCCACGGAGTGTGATAGGGTATTGGCGGAGATTGACTACGACGTTTTGAACGGCGAACCGATGCCTAACATCTGCTTTGCCGGTGCTATTTGCTGGAATAGCATTGCTGATGTGTTTGATACTGTGGCGAAGGTAAGTCCCACCCAGGCTTGAACCCAGTGTGAAGCCTGACGATTATCATAGCGCAACCCATTTGATCTCACACAAGTCATGCCTGATGGGTTTCCGCAAACTTCGTACATCACTTACCTGCTCCAGCCTTGGGTCAGAGAGCACCTAGGCGCCAAAGTTGACTACGTGGAAGTCAGTGTAGCGGTGGATCTAGGTGAGCTACCCCCCACCGAAGGCCCGCGATATGTGCTGCTCCCACTATATAATTAGGGTCTGACCACTTTCTTGAACGCAGCGTTTTCCATGACATGCGATCCGGCCCGATCCCACAAGAAGATCCTGGAAGGTCTTCTCGACGCTGGTGTGCACGTCGCCTTGCTCTACGGTGATGCTGACTTTAGGTCTGACTGTAAGTCTCTCACACGATCTCACTGCACTCGATTTCCTTGGAAGCCACTAAAACTCACATACCTGTTAGGGGTTGGTGGTGAAGCCCTTTCGCTGGCCCTCGAGCACCCGTCCGCCGAGTCGTTCCGCTCCACAGGCTACACGCCCATGATAACAACCAAAACCGGCAGGACTGCAGGCTACGTTCGCCAGTCTGGTGGTCTGAGCTTCATCCGCGTGCTCGATGCGGGCCACCTCATACCGTTTTTCCAGCCAGAGGTGACGCACGATATCTTCATGCGAGCATCGCAGGGACTCGACGTGGCGACCGGGAGGACACCCGTGGGTGGTGAGGGAGGAAAGGAGTATGTGACTGACGGGCCGGATTCAGTTTGGGATATCAAAGTGTCCGCGAGGCCTCAAGCATCGGAGTGGTGCAATCCGAACTATGCGCCACTTTGGTATGTTTGCACCGGAAACCAGATACGGGCTTTGGAGAATGGGACGGCGGTGGTGGAGAATGGGGTTGTCATTCAGCCTCGTGCTGATGTGGAGGATTTGTATGTTCTTGAACCTATGGACTTTAGTTTCTTGATGAACTCGGAGTGAGGGAAACATTTTGTTCTCTCTATGCAGATCGTGGTACAGAAATTCTGAATCGACGCATAAAATGTCTTGACGTATATTGCATCATGGGCAAAGGCCCGGTTCGTAACAGACTAATAGTTCGTTCAAGGAAAAAAAAAAAGATTAATAGATCTCATGTTCCTGGCGATCAACCAGGTGTTAAGCCTCGTGAAATTGATATCAATGGCAAATGGTCGTAAAGAATAAATCGCTTCCTGCTGGTCGGCCTCATCAACAACATCGTCAATAAGTTACAAAATGGCTCTCGTATTCATGATCTCTACTCCATATTCCTATCCGATTGCTCACTCGTAGCACGAAGGAACTCCTATCCATTCTTTGCACTCAGACGAGGCTGTCGACTGGTTCTGAGATCGCACGGAGTCGGAAGTCACGAAAATGCCACAACATACCTCCTACTGAGCGAGCTCTCAGAAATGGAGTTGCGAAAATGATGTGGAGACACTCTTGCTACCCTTCAAGAGGCTATGGATGGTTGAACTAAGTTTTCGGTGCAGTACCGGGCCTCAGCTGCATTCCCATTTTTGTGTTTGGTATTGTGCTTGATATTGTGCCCGCAGTCTAATCACAGCACAAGTTCCTCGCCTTTGACTGCTCCAAACCCCCGGTATCCACAGCCTGACTTACTCGACCAGTTAGAAAAGGAGAAGGTTGCTCTTTCTTTGTTTTGTGAGGCTGGAATGCTTCCAATTCTTCCAGAACGATGTCCCGAGCAAACTTATATACTCGAAGTCCCATGTAAGACTGAAAGCATTGTTCGACCTGATCCATGGAATTGAAAGGGGCAGAATCCCAATGCAGCCGTCACCAAAGGTCGGCCGATTCCGGCTGTACGTTTTACATGCTGAATATAAACCTTCACAGGTAATGCTTGTTGATATGCGCGCGAAAATACAATCGAAGGCAACTTGTTGCCACATCCGAGCCATCGACCTTCGAGATTTACGAGACTTGTTTCTTTTATCTTTGGTTATAACCAGATATCAAAATTATAGACATCCACCTATATAACGGGAGCCGTGGAAATGGACGCTGAGGAGTTCAAGGGCGCCGCGAATGATACTGTCGATTATAGTGAGCTTTGCCACATGTTTCATGCAACTTGTGCTGGGGCGAAACACTGACTGACGATTCCAGTCATCAATTACTACAAAAATATAAGGGATCACAATGTCTTTTCTCAAGTCGAGCCAGGCTACCTCCGCAAGATCTTGCCGCCCTCTGCACCAGTCGATGGTGAGCCATGGGACCTTATCGCGAAGGATTTCGACACGAAGATCCTACCAGGCATTACTCACTGGTACAAGAACCCTCCATCTCCATTCTCGAGTCTTGTTGTCAACTCTTTGAGATCGACCTGCTTATACTCACATTCTCTGAACAGGCAGTCCCCCGACTTCTTCGCCTACTTTCCCTGCACATCTTCCTATCCATCTATCCTTGGCGAACTATACAATGCCGCCTTCACCGGGACGTGTTTCAATTGGCACGCTTCGCCCGCTGCTACAGAGCTCGAAACAATTGTAATGGACTGGCTAGCGCAGCTTATGGGTCTTCCGTCGGTTTATCTCTCTACGGGCCCGACTCGTGGTGGAGGCGTGATTCAAGGCACGGCTTCGGAAGCTGTCCTAACGGTGATGATAGCCGCACGGGATAAGTATCTAAAAGAGACACTTCCGGACCCCAGTACTGTACGTATATTCGGAAACCAGAAAGTCTAGTCTGCCTATTGTGCATTATTTCTAGGTCTGGCATAAGTTTAACTGGGCCCTCCCTGCGCATTAGTTGCAACAGCCTTGCATTAACGTTGAGCCAACATCTAACATGAGCTATGCAGGTTACCGAAGAAGGGTTCGAAGATCTCAGCATGAGAAAGCGAAGCCGATTAGTCGCACTGGGTAGTACGGCTGTACATTCATGCACGAGAAAGGCGGCGAAAATACTCGGTGTACGATATGCTGCGATACCTGTCAGCAGCGAGACAAACTTTGCGGTCACGGGAGATGCATTAGCCAAGACACTCGAGATGTGTAAATCCAGAGGTTGGGAGCCCTTCTATTTGACTTCCACCTTGGGGACAACAGATACGTGTGCCGTGGACCACTTCGGTGCCACCGCCGAGGTTCTCGCTGAATGGAGCAAGGACTTTCCGATATCTGAGTCTACGTCAGGTATCTTCCCCAACGATGACTCAAGAACCGATGGAAACAAGAAAGTGGGCTTGCCCATCAGGAAGAAGGGCGAGATCTGGGTGCATGTCGACGCTGCGTATGCAGGAGCTGCCCTTGTCACCCCCGAGGCTCAAGCGGCCGTTCAAGTGCATCATCTACGTCACTTTCACTCCTTTGATGTGAACATGCACAAGTGGCTGCTAGTCAATTTCGATGCCTCGTGTCTTTTTGTGACGGACCGTCATTGGCTCGTCGAAGCAATGAGCTCGGAGATGCAGGTCTATCAGAACAAAGGGACGGATGGCGGGCTTGTCACTGACTACCGAAACTGGGGGATTCCACTCGGGCGACGATTCAGAGCCTTGAAGATCTGGTTCGTTATGCGAAACTATGGAGCGAAAGGTATACAGGAGTACATCCGAAACGGTATTCGTATGGCGGACCAGTTCGCAGATTGGCTACGAGGGCGTCCAGATCTGTTCGAGATTGCTACAGGGCCAAGTTTTGCACTGACAGTGTTCAGAATAAAAGACGCCGATGGAGACGAGAACAAAATGAATTTACTCACGAAGAGGGTATACGAGGAAATCAATGCAACGGGTAAGCTTTGGGTCACGAGCACGATGCTTGAGAGAAAGTTCACAATCAGGTTTATGACGGCCAATAGAATGACCAAAGAAAGCCACGTAAGGGCGGGATTCGAATTGATCGAAAAGACTGCAGAGCGTTTAGTGAAGGAGAAGTAACCAGATTGAGCACGAGGTGGAGAAGAGATAGCCTTTTTCCCGGGGGGGGGGCGCTGTTTCTCTGAACTTTCGGACCTAGTTAGAATACTCACAATCTGAAAAAAGACGAACTGAGTCTCTAATAGTGGAAATTCAGACGCGCCAAAGCAATGAGAGTCTATTTACAATTTGTCTTTGAGGGCATTTGAAGGTATCATCCCAATCTTGCCACTGACGTCTATACATGTGTAGTGCAATCGGACTAATAACGTCCGACAGCCCCGTAAGCTGTGCGGAAATGAAGTACTGAAGAGACCAAACCAAATTATTGTCCCTTTCTAAATTTGGTACAAGCTTACCTAGGCATTGCATACATTTCCACGAAACGTTTTGGCTATTGTCCCTCCATGCAGTCAGCCTTCGTTATCGCAGAGGTCAGATGGTGCCGGAAGATAAGCAGATTTCAGATAGTCTCCCGTACCCTATCAAATTATCAGGAATAAGCTCTTGAGTCTTGATCGATATCCATAAGTAGAAAGAGCAGCTCGAATAAATACATCTCGATTCATTGTGTTAACGCTTAAATAATTAGCGAGCTGTAGCGTGAACGATGAGGTCCTCCGCACTTCTCAGCCCGCTTGCTACGTTGGCTTGTGCCCGAGAAATTGTATTTCCCCCCGTTGCCGGCATAGCTGATTCAGTGCCAGGCCAAGCACCGCTTCGGCTGAATGATGGGGCCGACGATGATGTTGACTTGAGCACGGATGCCATGGGAGGACTCACCTCTTTTGCCCATCTTCCTTATGTTCCATGCTTCGCTACTAGCACCGACCAAGAAATTGACAGATACGATATTGCTGTGCTGGGGGCACCCTTCGATACGGCTACTTCTTATAGACCAGGGGCACGATTTGGGCCACATGGGATTCGGGATGGCTCCCGACGTGTACGAGGACCGCATTCTTGGAATGTCTACTCTGGTCGGAACTCGTTTGAGGAGTGGGCAAAGCTTGTGGACTGCGGCGATGCTCCGCTCACATTCATCGACAATACTGTGGCTCTGAAGCAGCTCGTAAAGGCTCACAAGGTACTTACTTGGCTGTCGCAAACCTGAAAGAAATCTGGTCAAGACTGACTGCTTGGCAGATTACGTCCGGCCGAACGGCCAACAATGCATCTATTGCGAAGACACCCCGGATTCTTATGTTAGGAGGTGATCACACAATCACGCTGGCTGCTCTTCGTTCAACAGTTGATCACTGGGGGGTGGTGAGCGTTATACACTTCGATTCGCATATTGATACGTGGAATCCAAACCAACTCGGGGGAGGAGTCACAGAGTATGCTTCTGTGAACCATGTCAGTAGTATTTCTTATCCTCTTCTTAGTCTAGGCAGGGTCTCCTCGTCCACTTGACCCCCAGCCATCAATGTTTTCCGAAGTGGCTGAGCTATTGCTTTAAAGATGATTGGTACCAGTAGTAGATGAAAGTGACTGACAAATGGAACAGGGAACATTTCTTCACATTGCGCATGAGGAAGGACTAATTTCGAACCACTCCTCGATACATGCCGGGATTCGTGCGCCACTCGGAAGCCAACAAAAAGATCTAGATAACGATGCCCAGTGCGGATTTGAGATCGTCACAGCACGGGATATCGATGAGTATGGCCCCAAGGGAGTTATCAAGAAGCTCAAAGACAGAGTTGGCAGTGGAAATGTGTATATAACAGTAGACATTGACGTCTTGGACCCGGTAAGAAAGCCTCCTAGTCTACCATGGATTGAGCTGGATTGGAAAAAGATGCTCATGATCTTACTTCACAACAGGCATTCGCCCCAGCTACGGGTACCGCTGAGCCCGGTGGTTGGACCACCCGAGAGCTTCTGACGATTCTTGATGGTCTGGTTGGTCTGAATGTCATTGGAGCAGATGTGGTCGAAGTTGCACCGGCCTACGACACTGCAGCAGAAACAACGTGTCTGGCTGCTGCGGAGGTTGCCAGAAGCCTGATTGGCCTGATGGTGGCAAAGCCTGTGAAGCCACTTTGAAAACGCGGAAAAAGCAGCATGAAACTCAGAACGGATGCGCGTTATTTCCGAGCGAGTCCTTGGAGTCTTTGTGAGAGTGTCATATCGCCATTTCGAAAAATCGTAACGCTGCCAATATAGGTGGCGATCAAGTACAGGTAGATTTCAGACATCAAATTTTCAAATCGCCTTTGGTACAAAGCAGTTAGTTCTTTTGGGTGTTAGTCAAAGAGGAAACATTATATCATATTAATTTCTATTATTTTACTCAAATGCCGTGAACCTATTCAGGAGAACGACACTAGAATGGCTGAACTTGCGTTCAGTGTCACAGTCACTATTCCATCCGAGACCGTCAAAGTCTCAGTGTCATTCCTCACTCCTGTGACTTCAGTCCCGGAACTCTCATAGGTCCATTGGCTGCCTCCGTACGTGATTGTCGTGGCATCTGCCCCAGCACCCGAAGGGCTATCGAGGTGATTAACCGTGGCCGTTGTCGCATCACTAGGCGCCGATAGGTCAATCGACACGCTCGACCTGTCCGTCCCGGAAGTGGCCTCATTCCAATAATTCATGTTCACGACGGCCACCCTCTTTGGCGATCCAGACTCATACGCTGCATAGGCAGCAACATTTTCTTGCGCGGGTGATATGTCAAGCTGTTCCACGGTCGTCGCCCCAGAGTTGCCGATAAAATCCCCGATGAACGGTTGAGAGTAGTAGTTTGCTGTGACATGTGGTGCGATCCCGAGGTACTCAACTGGGAGCCACATAATGGGCTGGTACGTCTCCGCGAACATTTGCTGATAATGTACGCGAGAGATGCCTAGGACCATGGCATATAGGTAAAAGTCTACCTGCCATAGGGCACTTCCCAACACAGCTTGATATTGTGGAACGTACTCGTCTGCCAGGGAGTTCCCCACCTCAGATAGAACGAAAGGGAGGTCTGGACGGTTCGCTTCCAGGTAATCGAGTTGGCAGTGGAAGAAATCCATCCTCCAGTGTGTGAAGGTCAAATTCATCAGACCACTGCCGATAGGAAGCTCGTCCGGACTATCACCCCCAGCATTCTGATAATAGTGATGGGCTACGGTCTTTATATAACCATCGTCGTCAATTCCGAGATCGAAGGCGGTCTCCACGTCAAGTTCGTAGCACAAAATCGCACTGTAGGCTCCGACATGTGCAGCCGTGTCGAAGGCCTGGAATATTTGAGTACTTGGCAGGTCTACGTTTGCGACGATAGCTTCAGCGTATTCAGTGTCTGTAATTTAGGTCAGAACAGCTCAAATCATGTTTGGCTCACACCACGCTGCGAGTCTGATCATATTGCCCGTCATCAGTGCATCAAAGAATTAACTCACAGTTGCCAACATAGGTCTCATTAGTAAAAGCAGTCTGCCATTCTGGCGGACCTAGGACACCTTCGGTACCCTCATACGTTGCGCTGTACCAGTCTGGCTCATTCCCAATTTCGATAGAGTGTATTTGATTAGAGGCAATGCCAGCAACTGCTGTCTTGGCCCACAAAATTGTCTCGTTGATATTTGTGTTGACCAAAGGGACCTGAATCATATACTCTGCAGCTGATAGTATGGAGGTCAAAGCCCAATATGAAGGGCCTATGGTCGTACCACCAACATCGTAGTTGGTCCCATCGGTAGCTAATGGCAAGGCTGGCACTGTTTGATTTGCGACATATAAAGCATAATCTGCTGATGTGCCCCCGAGTCGTATTATACTTGAAATCCTACATTAGCATCTATGCGCCAGCGTCATGGGGGGGGGGGGTAAGGTCAATTTACGCGTGGTGCGCTTCTTCACTTACGGTGTGCCGCCAGTCCGACTTGTGAGAGATTCAATAAGATTTACCGAGAACTCATTGGTGTTCCCGTCGGCGTCGAGGACGTAGTTCACAAAGGATGCTTCTTCAAAGCCAAACCCTGGGAAGTTTACGTCAATAACATTGGAGGAAGAGGATGTTGGCAAAGAAATTGATAGAGATGTGCTCGTAGCCCTAGGATATAGCGGCTTTGCAGAGACAATTAAAGCTCTTAGTATGAGTGCGAATATTGAAGGGGATGAGCACTTCATCTTGAGGACATAACAGAAGGTGCACAAGTCTACAAACGAACGACCAGGGTTTCAACATCAAGTGATTGCCATTACATCTGCGCATCAGGGCTGGGGGACTTGACGATACTTATCAAAGTTGAGTACTGCATACGAACGGAAAAGACTGATCCGGCAGTCGACCCCGCGGGGGTTCATCTTCGAGGCGCAGTAGTTTCTGTAAGGTTGGTCTCGTGTGCTAAGATTGCATGGTGTTCTCCATGACCACAAGTTGAGGACCTCTTCTGCCAGGGACGTTATCAAGAGATCCACCACAGGTGCAAGGTAGGAACAATAGTTGCTGCACATTCGGGTATAGAAAGCACGTCATGCTAATACCTAGCACTATTGGAAGCTATAAAATTAGAAAGCACATGCCGCTTGCGTACTTCATGGGGAAAGTAATGCAGGTAAAAGGATCATGAGGTGCTCAGTGACATGCATGAAGACAGCGGTATTGCTGATGGTGCAATAAACCACACTGTTGACGTTCGCAAGCGGCACGTCTGATGCAGTCCTGAGCCGCCAAAGCCGAACATTTTGGGCGACAAGGAGCAAATTTGACATGCGCATTGGCTCTTCAACCTGGTCGATAGCTGGGTCTATACTGCGCACAAAGCCTAGACTGGTCTAGCGTCCATTCACATCCAAGTTAATTGAGACCAAAATTAGGACGGTGACGAGGCTAGGAATAAAGAACGGCTTGAAAGCCGAACGATCGAAAGATCCATCATCAACAGGCATTAAAAAAGGGTCCGGTTCTACACGATTCTTCCATACTCTCTAGCCTACAGCAATATACGGAGCACATTTTCACTGTTGGAAAACTCTGATTTCCGTCCCTTCTTACAGGTTTTCCAAGACGAATTCCATCACAAAAACCAAGGCCAGCGGCGACTATCAAGATGAGATCAAGATGCTGTGGATCCTGTACTGTTCAAATGTCCCCCCACCACCTTTCTTCACAAAGTTGTAGACAACGTAGAGTAATAGTCAGGTGTACTAAAATAGACATGCTACAAGAGTCATTACCAAAATTCTAAATGAAATGAATGTGTAGTTTTGGGCACAGAATGTTTTTTCGGCGAAATATCTGGCAAGCCTGTGAGTGATCGAGAGTTGTAGGCTGCTCCTGCCATAATCCTACTTCTTGTGGTATTCGAAGAACCTCTTTCAAGGGCGGTACTGTCCCGGTCCACTCTGGAACGGATTCGTAGTTCTTGCGAGAGGAGGCGAAATGCTCCTGTTCTTCAAGAGACAATATAGAGTGCGGCTCTTCTCTCCGCAGACCCAGATCAATCCGCTCGTTGAAACTCTCCACTAAAAGTGCTGGGATGCACGCTAGCACAGCATAGCGCTCTGGGTCGTCGTCCAGTGGATCAGGAATGGTTGACACTGGCCATCGCTTCCACCAAAATAGCTCGATTTCGTTGCGCATATTGACAGTGTGGCCAACCATGATCCACTCGTAAAGTCGGTAAAGTGAGAATAATGGCTGATCATGGAATACGCCTTTTGGTGCATGGTATTTTCGATTGACAAAACGCTCCGCAAAGCTGACTGGGTCACGAAGGATTACCTTCGGACTCTGGGGAGGCCAAGTTGGGAATTGGGACTCAGTGAACAGTTCATCGGTCTCGCGAGGACTGGATCGACAAGCCGGCGCGTCATCATCCTTGAATCGAAGACGAAGACGTCTGCTGTATTTACGAACCAAATGCATTCTGATGGAGCTGTTGTTGCATCGAGGGTGTCAATGAACCTTGACAAATGTGGTCTTGAGTCGCAACATATGTGCCGTATGGTATGCACCTAGGTAAATGACCGGCCCCCTCACTTGGAGCATTTGTTGTCCGGCAACCAATGAGAGGCCAGCCACTGGTATTTGGTAGGAATATGAGCGCTCGTTTCCTCCTCCTCCAGTGTCCATGCAGCGAATAAGTCCAGGTCTGAGGTTGAATTCAATCCTCTTCTCCACCCAACACCTTCGTCCACTGTCATCACCGTCAAGGGACGCCCAGTTGTCAACTTCACAAAACATCTAGTCAAGCTTGAAGCGAATCAGTATTCTACATTCCAATATGCATTGGGAACAATTGTCCATGCAGAGACTATTCTAATGTCCATCTCTGGGCCGAAAGATTTGCCCTCATAGCTTCCCGCTATGTGACTGTCTCTGCTATTCATACGATGTCTCAGAAGTGAACCAGTCCTTATCAATTTTATGGTTCCAAGTTGGAATAAGAACTTATCATACAATCAATGATGTAAATCGTAGAGCAGAGTACAAGGACAGCTACAGACTATGGACAAAGTTCAGAATCAGAATAATATGCGTTTCATAACGTAATGCGAAATACCTAGGTAAAAGTAGACTACCAACGACATGGTCTCAATAGTAAACAAAACAATAGGATCTATATTACATCGCAAAAAATTACTCCCATGAAACGTCCCTTGAGACTCGTACTTACCACAACAGGTAGGTCTATTAACTTTTGTAATACGAATCTCTCAACTCTGAGCTATTAGATCACAGTAACGACTACCCCCTTCCTAACAGATAATGTATCAATGTACTCAATAACAGCTTTGTCAGTCCAGTATGTTGACTCCCATTGTCCAACCCTGGAATACTGACCGTTCTTATGTCTTCTCAAAACGATTCCTATTATGTCTCGACGCATCTCCTGCCTTGCGTCAGCTGCCCTCTCTGCTATTGGAGCCAAATAGATAGCTTCTGGCAGGTCTTCCTCCGGTTCGTCTAATTTTACGTCTAAATTGGCCTGCAACCTGGGCAATGCATGTTCCTCTGATGACTGTTCAGAATCGCTGTCCCCAAGAATACCCAGCGTCCATTTTTCAGTATCTGAAAAATCAACCGTCGTTCTATCCACGATTCTGCAATGGACCAAGAGGCACCTTATGCTGATCGCACCGGATCTTACCTGGCCGTATTCGTTGCTGGGGTCAACCAAGTCCACCTTGACATCCTCCACCGTAGCCAAAGCCCTATCGTTATGATAATCGTCAATGTATGCGTAGTTGAAGACGGCGTGGTCAACACTCGTCCAACTCCACGTCGGGTAGCGACGCTTGCAACCTTCACTCGGCTTGTATTGGCTCTCGACCCTCCAGACTAGGTCGATCGGCATATGCAGACGGAAATGCCCTGCGCAGTACTTGCTCCCAAAGGTAGCAGCAAAATTCCGTGCTATTGCTCCAAATGCGACGAGTTTGTCCTTGTCGGGAAACGTAAGGGTGCGTTGGCTGTATTGTGACACGATTTGCCACCACGTATAGATCGGTGGGTAATTCCTATCCTCGCCAGCGAAATTGAAAGGGACTTTGGGAGAGTGATCAAAATGCAGTCCGGTGCCTCGAATACCGCTCGGGAGTGCTTCGTTCAGTGACCAGATGTGTCCACATTCCCATGAAATTCGATCTCGGCCGAAATACAATATTCGCGGAGAAAGCATTCTCTCCTGCAGCACCCAGCCCCGGCTTGCTAAAGGGATAGGCCCGTAATTGTCCCACCTCGTAGCGATAGTGTAGTCTGGCCAAGCAAACACAGTGAGTCTTCGTGAGTCTGTGAGCTCGATCTGATTGATTGGGGGTTGATCATTGTGATCTTCTGAAAATTCTCCGGCGTTTTCCCTACTCGCAAGAAAGTCGGTTTCTTGTGGCCAATTTGAGAGTACGTAACATTCCTGGAGCAAGTCTGTGTCCCTCTCCACAAAGCCACCATCTTCAGGGCACGATCCCATCAGAAAAGATAGGTTCAAACAGCAATTTGAGTAAACTGCTGCCATATCTTCCGCATGCAGTAACCAGTCTGCGTCCGAGTCCTGCAAAATGCACAAGCTGTCAATCCACAGATACCGAATGCTCAAGCATGAGCAGGCAAATATGGCGTCTCGGAAGCTCTTTGGCAGATCAGCCATGGGAATAATTTCCCTAAAGTTGGCGATATTGTCGTGCAGCAGCCTTACAAACCGGGGATTTGGGCCCCAACAATGGCTCAACGTCGCGTATCGACCGGACAGTTTTGTGCACGCTTTTTCAACCAGGCGCGGAGAGGTTGGGTTGGTGAGATCGATCAGTCGCTCAGGATACCATTTCGGGTCCTCTGTAAAGTCTTCCGTGACGCAATCGTGGTCGCGCTCGCAGTCAGTCAACCACATCTTTGCAATTTTCAGGACACTCTCGTGGCCGGTACTCCTTGGGATCTCTTTCAGAGGACAATGATCTCTTCTCACATTCCATGGCTCTACTTCTAAGTCATCGGCAGCACACCGGACGACTTTGCTGTACCAGTCGGGAATCTCTTCCCTAACCTCGGAGATATGGAGTTCAATCACGTTGCTCGGTTCACCAAGAACAGACAGCCACTTGATTTCCGAATCAAATATAAGAGAAACATATCCATGGCCGCTCAAGGACTTTGTCAATCTCGAAAAACCGTATGTCAGGAACGGGTTCGCTGTGGTTTCCAACAGTAAGTCTGGGCCGCCCAGCATGCAGGATTCGCGTCTCATGGCTAGGACAATGCAGATCTTGCAGCCACCCCTCGCGGCTTTGAGTAAGTCATCGAGACATCGGTGATGGAGTCCTTTGAATTCTTTTCTGTGGAACATGCATAGACATACTGCGCAGAGCATAATGCCAGTTGAAATTACGATGAGATGCAAGCAGCCGTCACATGTACGATCAATTTGACGATGAGGGGCGATCAATGAACAGCAGAACGAGAAGTGTATGTCAAACGAGAAGAACATTAATAAGCGGCGGCGGACTCCGGCCTGCAGGCTCCACTTCAATCATGAGCAGCTTGTGTTGAGACATCACCTATCTACTGAGTGCGCAGATAATCGAAGCGCCGCGCCAGCGTGCTATAAATTGATTCAAAACGCATGGCAGTGTTTCCGGAAAGTCTTTGGAAGTCCGGAGGCCTTCAAGACTACAGACACACTCCGACAACGATGGCTTGACTTTCCTAAGCTCCCAAGGATCCGACTTACCCAGATGTCTAGTTACTTAGGTATGTACAGTACATACCCATTTGAGTCTGGTAGGCTTTTTCCGGTGTCGTAACGATAATTACGCGGCCAACAACTCGTCCCTAGGTACGATGTACGATGTCATCGTAGCTAGAAGGAGCTTGAGAAATCACAAGTACTAATTCCCAAATCAGCTAATGGAGCAGAGAGCGCAAATGAGCTGAATCGACGACGTCTCGAAAATCGCGGACCTAGCCGCCCAAAGAGCTGGCCAGCAAGCTGAGGACTCTGCTCCAAAGCAAAAATTCTGCAACACATGAACCACGTGAATGTTTGTTCTTTGGTAAGGTGTTGGCATGCGTAAGTAATTGCGGTGCAGGTACAATAGTAGAAAGGTACTTACGAGACGATTGTCCAAGCTGTTTCAAGAGCATCATGGCCTTATTATTCAAAGCTCAACGAACGCTGAACTTGGGCCCGAGGCAGGCTTCGCTCTCTGATGTCATTATAATCTATAAAAGTTTACCAGGCTTTTCAGCTGCTGTTGTTTCGACCTTCGCCTTATACTAATTTAATCCGTCTGATCGAGGACTAATTCACTCTGGGACAAGAAATCCCAAAAACTTTGACACACCTCGACATAATCATCTTCCCTCGTGGTATGGATCATTATCTAATTACCTATACACTGAATTCCCCCGAGACGCTGTATCTTTAGTGCCTAAACACATCGCTTGCGGTTTCGATTCATACTTGAGCTATTCGTAACGATCGAATCGTCATGTCTTCCAGAAATCAACAGGACCAGTTTTTCAGAAGTGATGGGTCATTAGTGGCGACTGAGTTACCTCCGTAAGCCCGATAGGCACCGTGCAAAGCAGGCTCTCACATGCCTCCTCCCACCGCTTCCGACAGTGTCCACTTACGTATGTACCTATACTAAAACTAGTCCTTCTTAGGTATTTGCTCATTTTCATATTGGCCAAGATTCTTTCCACGCCAACGCTTGCTCTGAATAAGTCTAGCAGTCGTGCGTGTTCATTCACTTCCGCCAACCCCCAAATAGGCTAGCTCATCCTAATCTAGCCTGCTCGTGACATTTCTGTACTAGTTAGGTAGATAATTAAATCCGATGCTGCTTTCGGGTGTTTCCATTTTCATTGTCCCTCCGTGACACAACAATTACTCCGCCCATTTTTCTCTTCTCCAGCGACAAATTTGCCGATTAGATTCTATTATATTGATTTGAAACGTTGACGTATCACGGATCAAAACATTGAAATGTCGCCTAGGTAGCGAGACTTCTTGGTGTTTTGGCGCACATCGAGCGAGCTGGTCGGCGCCATCGTACACCGATTGTGCGACCTCACGTCCATTGGATGACCTTGGGAGGAGGTTTCCAGATTGCTTGCTTACTAGGTACCTATATTACCATGATACATGAATCTGCGTGCCCGCACCTGGCAGAGCATCCGCTGAGGTCATATCATCCACCACAGTCTCCCTCGAAGCCTCCCCGAACCGATCTTAAAGATCAATAAGCGGACCGCGGACTACCCCACAAATGTTCGAGTCACCGGCCCAGGCCACGATAGTGGCAGCATTTGTCCTTCTGATTCACTCCGTCGTCGCTGGAACGGGCTTCTCAAACTCTTGCGCTAGTGAGTTTCTTCTCCTTTCTCCATCGTAATTTGTTCGCAAGAAAATACAGATTTAGCTGACCGCCCGCTTCTACGACCAAAAAAAGACTACTATCTCGGCAACGGCATCTCAGACTCCAGTGGCGATTTATTCATCGAGGCATGGTGCCACGGCGGCACTGAAGGCGACGGGCGCCCGCGACCTGACCTATGCAACCGGTTGCGCTTGGCAGAATGCTTCAAGAATGTGGGTACACCTCATCGTATAGTTTGGGTTTCGAGTGCGAAGCGATTTTACAACGCTGTGACTGGTTATATGCTGACTTGGTAACTTTTGGGGGCCTGTAGGTGGACGGCCGGATCGAGCCTTATGCGGAAGATGAATCGCCGACAGACGGTAGCCTGGAGAGTTTGTGTGATATTGAGAGTTGCGCCATTCGGCAGAACGCATGGGATGGGCCAGTCATGACATGTTACTGCCAGGACACCAGCGGATACTGGCAGTTGGCGAGCGTTGACCTGAGTGAGTATAGTCTGCCCAGGTGGTCCTGCCCAAGCTGGCTTTGCCCCCAACTCTACACTCCGTCCTTCGCTCAGAGGAGGGAGAATCGTCCCATTGGTGCTTTCTGCTTGCTGACAGTAAGGTATAGACAGATACATTGGCAACGAGGGTGGATTTCTCCAGTGCGGCCAGATGAAGGCTCAACTGGATTGTTTGTATCCATGGACGCCGGATAGCGAGAGCGAATTAAGATGATTGAGTGATTGGCCGCCAGTCCGACGAGAGGGGCAGCATGAAGACGACGTTACCGCTGATTCCTGAAGCCCAATAGGTCTCACTGGACGATAGGAGCCACATCTGAGAAAGCAGTGGTCGTCGTCAAACAGATCATGTGTAGAATTGTCGTTATGGCAAGTACTGTTGATGGATCCTCATCCTGAGGCTACACTGGGAAAACCGCCAAATATCTGCTCAAATACTGAATAAACAGAGATGGTTGATCGGCAGAGTGGCCGGAGAATGCTGATTCCAATGCGAGTACGCCAATGGGTGGGTACGTAGTCGATGGCGTCGGTACGCGTGTAATGTCACGCAGTTGACATGATCACCGCCCAAAGACATGAAAGATAGGTAAATGAAGATCGTCTTTTGAATTACCTAGAGACTCTTCTGCTCCTTACTAAACCCTGCGACTCTCGCACAATGCGGGGATTATGGTATTATGCGCTCCCACCAGAGACATCCTTAGTGGCCTTTCTTAGCAGCCTTGCTCTCATCCATACGCCGGATGATCTCGGCCTCCTCGTCGTCAATCTTCTTGTCGACCTTGGCGCCGCGAGAGGGCTCGTTGCCGTGCATTCTGGCCGGCAGCGTTGGGTCATGCTCTCCAGCACGCGTTTCGGCGCTCTTGACCTTGCCGCTGCCGTCAGCGGGGTCGTTCTGGTCGTGGGCAGCCGCGAGACGATTAGCTATGCTGCGCTCGTCCTCTGTTGTGTGGGAACGCTGTGTTAATTCAAGAATCTGTTGAAATTAAAAGTGGAAATGATGATGATGATGTGGCAGCGGGGAGACAAGACTGACTGGAGTCGTTCTCGAGGTGAGAGTTCTGCTTGCCCTCCTCATAGCGTTCGGCCTGGTTCTCTGGCTTCTCTGCGTCGGGGGCATTGCGCTGGTCGCCTGCCTCGTAAACAGCGGCGTTGCCGACACTGGAGTTTCCGGACATGATGATGGGACTGGTATTGGTGATATTTTGGTTTTGTGAGGGTTTTGAAAGCTGTGGTGTTGTTGGCAGAATCACAAGCTGGTTGGGCTGCTAGAAGGCAAAGCTGGGGTTTTAAACACCTCCAATGTCTCACAAGAGCTCCTGCCGTCTGTGGCTGCCTCATGATGTCATCTCTGTGCCCTTTTTTGGCAGCTATGTGTAGTTGATCCTGATCGGGCTAATAAAACACTTAGCGTGTTTATCCCCAGACAGAAGTAAATACAGCGTTGCACACTTGTCAGTCTGTGTAGATTGTTAAAAACTAGACATTATGAAGCCAAAGTGATAAGATGTTCTAATAGCAGCGTGATGTCAGCTATGATGGCAATTCTCCTATCTGTAATTTTCTAAAGTAGAAGATTCGAAGATGTAATTTGTGTGCTCCGATATGGACAGGTATCTCATCTATAACTTGTGAGTACCCCGACACAGCAACATGACCCCGCGCTCACCCCGCCCAAACAATCCATTTCTGAAAATGTAAACGGCCTATTTCATTTGGGAGACTCAGCTATACAAGGGATAGTTTGGCATCAGGTGGTTTACAATCAAATTAGTCCAACCTACAGAGTTCTCTGAGGGCTTTCTGACACTAGTCTCAGAAGATCTAGATTGTAGGTAAGTTGTTTTTTACAACCTCTTCTTAGCATTGCTTAGATACCAATATTCATTCTCTTTACTGCAATTTGAATAGGCAATCATTCCTTAAGTAAAAGCTCCTCTGTCTTGCAGGCCCTCGCTTCTTGCAGACATGCGTTTCAAGTGCACACTTTTATTATCTAGTCTTACATACTTTGGAACTGCTTTCCCAACATGGAATAACAAGCAACTTATAAATGGGCAGCTTTGCCAATGCTATATAAATCAGGTCTAGCAAAGTATCCCGCTGGTGGGGATGGAGATCTGTTTGTACTAAGTAGCCCTAGGTACCTATTTGACATGCCCACCTCGGTAAGTAAAAGCTGCTTACTTTCGAATAAGACCTTGATTAATTGTAAAGCCTCTCTGAGTGAGTCAACTATGGGAGTGATATATATTTCTATTTAATCTCTCTCACCTCATGACTCGGCTGGAGTCGTGCATAATGCTAAGATGGTGAGAATACCTAGGTACTGATATGTGCCGTCAGCTGCGAGTCAATACACAGGATCCATCAGCAGCATCTGGTAGCGAGGCTGGAAGCCCCAGAATGCTATATCTGTCCAGGTGTTTTGACAACAGGGAAATACTGGAGTCCTTTACGTTATATATCGGCAAAACACATTTATTATGTCTAACACCTGGGCAGCGTATCAGACGAGCTAGGTGCTCTACTTTGCCTGGGGAATAAGTGATATCGGCCAGATGCCAAAACAAGACATTCCACGAAGGCAGCCCTGGAGCTCGTTGGGCCCCGAGGGCGCCACATATCCCTGCTTGCCTGGGAAGCGTGAACCGTGGTCCGTGGATACGGAGCTTTCCAGCCTCGTAATCGTTGGTACTACTGCGCTCCATATACGCGTCTGTTGGCCCAAAAATCGGATTTTGTGTGTTCAGTTGGGGGGTGATGCGCCACTCCTGTTGGCTGCAGTACGACATTATCCTGCAGCAATGTAAGCAGAATCAGATGTGGATGAGTTGATGGCCAGTTGGACGTACCAACAGGAAGCCGCAGATTCCGCGGCCTCAAATCGATTTTTGGCAACAAAAGGACCTGGGCTCATGACGATGAGTCCTCATTAAATACCTTATCAGCGACGTTCCCACACCCTATCATTTGTCTTGAAGAGTCAAGACTCAAGAGGCACATCGAAAGCTTGAAGGAGTCACTATCACGGCTGTCTCCAACGATCCTTTGCTTGCAAAAACACCTTGATAGTCTAGCCACCAATTGTCGGACGCTTAGTTCCCAATTTGCGATTTATTTGTCATGGCCACCAATTCTGACAATCGACTCACTGAATTATGGCCCCAACTTGTTGACCGTCTTGCTCGGGAACGCCCCGATGCGTCCTATGGCCTGTGGCCTGTGGTGAGTACCAACCAGTTGTAGCTGAGACTCATCGATGTCCTATAAGAATTTCGAATTATCCCTGTGCAGGTCTATTTTAACACAACGCCAGGCCAGTGATTCCTACAACGCGGGATTCCGCACAATCAGCTATGCCCAGCTGGCTAATATCGTCAACGGTCTGACATTGTGGGTTGTGAAGGAGCTCGGAAGGGGTCAAGACAGCCAAGATGGCAGCGGGCCAGAAGTCCTGACCTATGTTGGACCCAACGACGTCCGACTGACTGCCATGATTCTTGCTGCCATCAAGGCCGGCTATGCGGTACATAACAAACCCCTATATCTCCTGCCTCCACTCGGGAAGTCTGCTTCTAATGATTCAACAGTTGTTCCTCACCTCTCCTCGCAACAGCCCGGCTGCCCATCGGTCGCTCTTTAACGCCCTGAATTGCCGAAGTGTCATTACGACGGACCCAAGGCCACCTCCAGTCATGCCCATTCTTGAGTTTGTCAAGCCACGCTGCCTGACAATTCCGAGCCTGGACGTACTGCTGAGGGAGACGTATCCGGTGTTCGCGTATGACAAGTCCTTCGAGGCGGGGCGTTGGGACCCCTACTTCATCATGTAGGTCTTTTGGACTCCCACAGTTCAATAATGTTTCTCGTCGTCCAAGGAGCTGACTCGAACATTCGGCATAGGCATACCTCCGGATCAACTGGGATGCCCAAACCTGTTGTGGTAACACAGGAAGCCATCGTTCGACACCACGCCAACGCTAGTCAAGACCTCCCTCTTCCAGAGGGCGCGATATCAATCCAACAGCTCATCGCCGGGAAACGAGTAATTGTGACTTTGCCACCTTTCCATGTAAGGATGCCCTTCAACCCATGACAGCATCCACGGCGACGTGACATAGCCCCAAACTGACCGTTGATAAGGGTGCGGGCATCTTGCAATATCTGCTTTGGGCACTCGCTGCAGGCTGCATCCCGATCGCCCCGGCCGCAGTGGGCATCGTGTCCGCTCACGGACTCGTCGAGGCCCTGAAGAACACGCCGGCCGAGATAGCCATGCTCGTCCCGTCAGTCGTCGCAGACCTGGCGCAGAACCCGGACCAGCTTGCATACTGCGCAAAGCATCTCCGCCTACTTCTTTACATTGGTGGCGACCTGCCCCAGGCCATCGGCGACATCGTCAACGCGCAAATCCCTCTGAGATGCTGGTGGGGAGCTTCTGAAGTTGGTATTCCGCATCAGCTCATCCCCGCCGGCCTTGGCCCACAGGACTGGCGCTACATTTCCTTCCACCATACAGTTGGCGCGGCCTTCGATCCTGTCTCTGCTGCTGACGGGATGTACGAATTCGTCGTCCGGAAGGACGATAAATACCCCAACACCACCTTTGCCATCAGAGACCAGCGACATCTTACTGAATATCGTACCAAGGATCTCTTCCAACCCCACCCCAGCGTCGCAGATACTTGGGTCTGGCGTGGCCGCGCAGACGACATCATCGTCTTCCTCAACGGCGAGAAGACCAATCCCGTATCAATGGAGCAGCACATCGTGGCCCAAAACCGCGAGCTGACCGGCGCGTTGGTCATTGGAAACCAGCGGTTCCAAGCCGCTCTGCTCATCGAGCCGGCTGTGTTGTCGGGCGGTAGCACCCTGAGTACGGCCGAGCAGGCGGCGTTGATCGAGAAGGTGTGGCCGAGCGTGCAGGAAGCCAACGCCGTCGCGCCGGCTCATGCACGGGTTGAGAAGGCGCTGATTCTCGTGGTGGATCGGCCTCTGATCCGAGCCGGCAAGGGCACGATCCAGCGCGCAGGAAGCATTCAGCA
The DNA here is from genome assembly GCA_027946555.1 of Gnomoniopsis sp. IMI 355080. Classification (NCBI taxonomy): domain Eukaryota; kingdom Fungi; phylum Ascomycota; class Sordariomycetes; order Diaporthales; family Gnomoniaceae; genus Gnomoniopsis; species Gnomoniopsis sp. IMI 355080. The sequence goes on along the minus strand of JAPEVC010000263.1, from coordinate 13,202 downwards.
GTACTCCGCTGAAATCGAGACGCTGTATGCGAATGCTGATGTCGTCGTGGATGACGAGACGAGCCTCGGCGAGGCATTGGATCTCACGGATGCGGCTAGTGTTGCTCAGTTCATTCGCCAGAGTGTGTGCAGCGTGACGGAATGGCCGTACTCGGACGACGCATACACCACTGGCACATTCTTCGAGCATGGCATGGACTCCCTCATGGCACTTCGCCTGATCCGGATCCTCCGACGTGGCTTGCACCGTCCTGATCTCGGCTTATCTACAATCTACTCGAACCCGACGGTGGCTCAACTGAGCGCGGCGCTCTTGAAGCAGGGCGATGTCCAGGAAGAGAGCGACGCTTTGCTGATGGCGCCCTTGTTGGCCGCACACCGCGCGCTCATCGAGCAGATCCCAAAGTCAAAGCCGCTCGAAGTTGGCACCCTGACCATCAAGGACGAGTCGGCTACCGCGCTCTTGACTGGTTCTACCGGTACTATTGGCACATATCTCTTGCGCGCTTTGCTGGATAGACCGGGTATTAGCCATGTGTACTGCCTCAACCGTTCCCAAGATGGCGGGCGTGCCGCTCAGGAGATTCGCATGGTTGAGCGAGGACTGAGCGTGGCAGACTTGGACGAACGTGTCACATTCCTTCAAGCCGATCTCAGTCAGCCTCGCCTCGGACTTGACGAGGCGATGTACCACAAATTGTCGACTCAAATCAGCCTCATCATCCACAACGCGTGGCCCGTCAACTTCAACCTGCGGCTCACCGCCTTCCGCCCACAATTCGTCGGGCTGGTAAACCTTCTCCGCCTATCCGTAGAAACCACCTCGGGTGACCCAGCACGCTTCGTCTTCATCTCATCAGTCAGCGCCGTAGCAACGGGGAAGAGTCGTCCCGCTCCTGAGAAAGTACTCACCTTGGCTGAGGCCCCCGACACGAATGGCTACGCGCGGAGCAAGTTCCTCTCCGAGCTGCTTTGCGAGACTGCGGCGCAGAAACTGGGCGTTCCCGTTACCATCGCTCGCGTCGGCCAAGTGGCTGGTGCCGTTCGTTTGCCAGGCGGTGAATGGAACCGTAAGGAATGGCTTCCTAGCCTGGTCATAGGGTCTCTGTCGATGGGCTATCTCCCAGATAACCTTGGGTCGCAGTTCTTTGTGATTGACTGGCTTCCAGTGGATCTGCTGGCTGATGTCTTGGTCGACCTCGTCGAACCTCAGGCCGAGTCCGGATCGCAAGAGACTGGTCATGCACGGGTATACAACCTGCGCAATCCCCACACCACGACTTGGGACAAGATCCTTCCGTCCATCGTCGACGCGGCAAAGACGTTGCTGGGACCTGGTCGCGCACCGGAGGTAGTCGCGCCAGCTACGTGGTTGGAGAGGCTGGATGAGGCCGCGGCCAAGGATACGGGAGACGGAGCAATCACGAACCCCGCCATCAAGTTGCTTGAGTTTTACAGGAACTATCTATGGGACGCAGAGCCGACATGTGCTGCTGAGGAGCCGTCGAAAACGCCACCTATGGATGTTGAGCAGGCTTCCGCGCGCAGCGCCACGCTGCATACTACGGAAGCTGTCAGTTCACAGTGGGTACAGAAGTGGGTTGCCGAGTGGCTGGCTTGAGAATCAAAATTGATCGTTGTACGAAACCGTAAGGAATAGCGGCTAATTTGGCGGTGTAGCCTTCTTAGCCCGGTGTATCCAGGGTAAATATAACCGAGCCCTTACTGAAGCTCACCTTGGGCTTACCCTACCTTACCTTTAGCATAATCCTTATAACTATTACAGATTTAGGAGCAGCTCAGCGCAAGAGATGAATATATAGGTAGGCCTGCTCAATTCCCAAATCGCCACAGTAGCACGACAAGCTATCAAGGCTCACTTAACAAGCGATGATATTGATGACAAGAACACAAAACAAAAATAGACGTCTTTCAGCTTGAATATTCTAGCAAATATGCGGAAGATTCTATTGAATTTCCAAAAGAGTACAGGCTATAAGTAGGTTCTTCGTTGGGGAGGCTTTCACAATTTCTCATTGTTTACACGTTTCTCATCTGGTATTGGACATGTGGCTTCCACATTCCCCATATTGATTTAAATACTGCATGAGACTGTTTACCAAGAACGGTGGATAACTGCCTGGGATACCTTTTCCCAGTAGAACGCAGTGCTACATGGACCAAGGACACCACTTCCATTCCAAGGCCATTGTCTGTCACTCTTAATCCACAAGGATGTGTATATGCGATGCGATGCGTAACACGTATTGTACGAAGTCAGCTTTCCGGGGCTCGCTGGTCCAGACTTTACTTTTCTACCAAACACTACGAATGGTTTATCACCTGACAACTTGATCGGTAGATAGTTCCGCCTTTGGGCCCATATAGTCAGCCTGCGAGCTTGGTGGAAAAGAAGTAGCTAAGCTTTTCCTACCTAGTTCCAAACAGTATATGCGACGATTGTATAGAGCCATACCATGGTTCGTCTACCGTGGTTTGTTACAAACCTACCCGCTTTTAACTTTCTAGAACAAGTTAGATTCGGTCAATTCTTTGGGCACTAGGGTTTAACATGTCCTATAAGCTTCAGCACTGAACGGGTTCCACTTCGTGCCAAGGCTCTACTTTTTATCCCAGCCCAATGGACATATGTGGCTGCCTCATGCTGGAGGTACAAGTTACAAGATATGTTAATGGAAGTTGGAACCCCTGAGGAAATACAAGATTGGAGGGCATCTATAGATCCGCATGAAAAACCCAAGAAATCTTTGCATTTGCGGCGATCAAGTGAGGCGCATCAGTTCATCTTTCTTGAGGCTTGGAAAAGATGCACAGGAGCCAGAAAGTGTTCAATGCATTACCTTTTCATCCGAACTGAAACTCTGGTGTTTTTGACAGGTCACGCCATGAACCTACCTATACCCAATTCGACACTCAAGGGCAATTCGGTCTCGGCAGGTTCCGTGGCTGTTTGTGCAGTCAGTCCAATTTGTGCCCTTGCAGCGGTACCTGGGCCTCTCCATGGGATGGCTGCCGCGATTCTCGAAACCAAACCATGTCAAGCCCACGGTTCAGGGCCCTGTGTTACCTGGTTTTGGGGACGTCACCCACCCCGGAAACCCTTGAGGCTCACGGAAGATCAACATATGCGATGGCGTAGTGACATTCGGCTGTCACTCTCTTTAGTCTGTTCTAGATCCACAAAATGGCGAGCATGATTTAAGCCCTACTTGGGGAAACCCAAGGGAAAATATCCGCCGGCATGAGCTCGCGGGTCTATCAAACTCGTGTGGCCTCCTTCCGGAATTCCGCACCCCCTTCTTTCTCCTTCATTCTCTTGAACTGGATTATTGTACTCTTGCACTATGATATCGTACTTCTGCCTCTCATGGATACCATTCTACACGAGCGCCGGCGCCGCATATGCCTTTCACATGTGTGTGTGTCTTGACCGACCAGTAGGCCTATCTCGAGATTCTTTCATGTCTTTCCGCTACGGCTATGACTCCGAAAATATGGCGTTCACGTCTTCTTGAATAGTCCTCCCAGCTTTCAAGCCTATTTGGGCCAAACATCTCAGTATGCGCATCTGGAGACATCCCATGTTGTTCGCCCTGGTGGCCTTCAACATGGCCGTGGAAGGCTTCGTGTATGAGCGCCAACAACCAGTCGTCCCTTCGATCACTGCGCAGCCGAGTTCCTCCAGTTCCACCCCAGTGGTGGTCTCAACAATTTTCCTACAAGATCCTCGACCGAGGCCGACCGATGCCACTGCAGTGTCATCGCCGCAGACGCAAGACTCCAACGCCCAGCCCATCCAGACCAGTACCGCTTCCTCTGCCGCCGTCGCGGGATTACTCTCAATATCTCAGGGCGATGTGGTCCCCGCTGTCATGCCTGATGCGCCCGTCACAGCATTCTTCCTGGTGCTCTTCTTGGGTTTGACGGCCGGCTACATGAAGATTATGTCAAAAAACAGACACCTCCGGCCCACGCTCTCGGCCGTCGTCCTTACTTTCTGCATTCTGCGTGTGGCAGCATGCGGCCTTCGCATTGCTTGGGCGTTGGTACCTGACAACGAGGCCTATCGTATCTCTGAGATGATTTCTCTCAACGTGGGGTAAGATACCCACACCGCCCACCAAGCTCACGTGTATCGAACTGACGACGGAACAGGTCGGTGGTGATCTTCATGGCCAGTGCCGTCATAGCCAAACGTATGGTCCGGCAGTTCGCTCTGACCGCGCTGACTGGCTCGAATTGGCGTTTCACTCTCTGGTGGCTCGCCAAGCTGTTGCTCATAGTCGGCAGCGTCTCGTCTATTGGCATCATCGTGTTGCCTAGCGTCGGTACGAGCCAGCTCGCCAATGTTCTCGTACCATCGGGAATCTTGAAGGATAATCCCACGCTAGCACAAATGCTGGTGATGGCAGGCATAGCATGGCTGTTCGCGCTCGGCGCATTGTACATGCTCTCCGTCGCGGTTGTCGTGATCAGCACACGAAATCTGTCGAGACGGTACGAGAAGCTAGGCCTCAAGCTGGCTGTGTTCTACGCCACAGCTGTCTTGCTCGAGATCGGCCAAGGCTTCCGCCTCTACCCGAACATGAGCAGAGCCGTCTTTTATACAACGGGTTTCACGCTGGAAATACTTGCAGTCTCACTTTACGCCTTGATGGACCTCGACCGGCTGTTTTCGGACGAACACATCGATTCCACCCTCGCGAGGTACAGGAAGAGGAGGCGCAGCAGCTCTACTACATCACCGTTCGACTTCTTTGGCAACGATGTGCACGCAATTACCCGAGGAGCTCAAAGACCTACAACAGAGCGAACCGACTGGGGAGGTATCACGATCAGGAAGTCTCTCTATGTATCTGTTGACAGATCAAGCACCGTTCCTTTTTTTCCCGGACATGACGCCCGACGACCCCTTTCGATTGTCTCCGAGCACTCTGAAGTCTCCATCAGTTCAAGCCTCACATCCGAGTACTCGGAGCTCAACTTCCCTTTCCCAGCACCGCACCGGCCAAAGCGCGTTCGCAGAAAGCCTGTCCCAACCGCGCCCCCTCCGCAGCTGCCTCAGGACGAACCAGTCATACAACGGGCTCCCAGTACTGCCAGCAGAGTCAGCTTCGTGCCGGGTCGTGGCAAAGTTCCTGCATTCACTCGGCTGTCTGCATATAAAGAGCTATCTCCATATGCTCAACCCTCCCCATCTCAACAGCCCTCTGCGTATGCCCAATCACCACTTGCACCGCAAGAATGGATGGCTAAGGCCCAGAGCGCTGAAACACGCCAGCCGGCGCAGCAGAATCGAAGATATCGGAAGGAGCCCGAGGTATCAGTGGATGAAGAAGACCTTTATTGAAGGCAAGGTCAGACATGGAGATTTATTCCTACCATATTGAGATTTTTTAATTGCGCTGCTATGCCTGGCCTCAGGATTTGAGACTCGAGCAAAAAGCCACCCAAGGGAATTACGAAAGCCAACACCAGTGGCCATGAGGCCTTGCGCCCCTTACACGCCTACGAGCCCCAGCGGTTCGGTCCCGTCAGCTGCCAACAATGCACTGGAACGGTGGCATTCATGCATGCTGACTGCATTGCAGGAGGGTAATAAATAATAGGAAGGACCGGATTGCTACGGTGGAGCCAGAAATTCGAGTCAGGGGCGTCATAGAACTTGTGTGTTCCAATTCTCAGAAGAATCAAGAACAGAGACATGCTGCGAGCAACCCAAACTTCGGAAAACCTGGCACCGATTGGCAATAAAGGCCCAAACGGAGACGGCGCAGCGATGATGACAAGCGCAGAAAGAGATTTGACGATGACAGTGCTTGCCGAGGGACACGCCACTCGGACAGACGCAGACAAATCCTAATCAGGTTGCAATGTGCATCATGTAGTCCCATGGGCATTCCGAAGGATCCCAACCGAAGCGATAGTCGACATCCTCGCACACAAATCAATCTCGCATCCCAGGAACCACGCGGACGTGCCTTGCCTCTTTGATCCTCGCAATAGCGAATGGTCACAACAGGCGGTCACTTAAGCAAATTTGCTTGCATGGCACTCACTCTGTTCAAAGTCGCCCCTTGATTCCAAGCATACAAGCAGATCGTCTCACCATTTTAAACAAGGGATTGCTTACAGGAGCGCGTTCCTTGTTCGTCGTTGGCACTGGGTAATAGGTATACAAGCATAGGAGTGGTCGATGCGCTTCAAGGCGAGCAGGTCAGAGCGAGGTTAATGTTTGCCTTTCGTTTCCTAAGCCTGACGCATAGGAGCCTATGCCAAAGTAGGCAATCCAAAGTATTGTACCTGGACTGGGCCAAGCCTCGCCCTGCGGGAATGTGCTGATTCCGAGGGGGCTGTGAAGCAAGCTATGGACGTCAGTGGTCGTGAAAAAGTCCTCGAGGACCACACCACGGATGTCGGATCGAAGATTGATCCGGTGTGCTAGAAATAAACCTCGAATAATACAACCAACTTGAAGAAAGAAAAATATGGCCCAAAGCCCATGTTGTCATGATCTGCGTGAGATTCTAGAACAGTCCCACAAATGGGCCCTCATAACAAGGCTTGTTGGCCTGCCCTCGCAACCCTTCGGCCAGGCCCCACCAACACGTACTGTTGTGCCACGAGGGAAGTGGGCCTCGGAGTGCTTGTTGGACCTTGCCCTTGCGGCGGTGGCGGCGGCGGCGGTTGCCCAGGCTCAGGCCACAAAACACGCCTCGATGAATTCGGAGGTGAGTGGACACCCTGGGCTGTCAACACAGACACTCCTTCCAGCTGAAGGGAAAATGAGGCTTGCTTGGCCAAACGTATTCCGGATCAGCACTAGCGATGCGAGCGGAGTCACTCCGGAGCGAACTGCTGCCCAGCGCAAAGGAGCGCAAACAATCTGCGTCCTCGTTTGGGGCCTATTTTGCAGTTCTCAGTGCTTGCTTGTCCGTTCCGGAGGGAGAATTCGGGAATATTGTCATCAGCGTAATTCGCAGCCGAGGGCAAAAAGATCCTGATGCCCATGCGGCTCAGCAAGTTCCTGAATAGTAATATTATGGTACAGTGAGGCGTGGTGGGTATCAAATGGATCTGCGGACGGCCAAGCCGAGGTTGGCGATCAATCGACCCCAACAAGTGAGGTGACAAGCCCGTTGGAAGTCCCGATAACCCAAAATTACAGCACTTTGTCTGCAACATGACTTTTGCACCATGACAACCAACAGGCTGGTTTGAACGGGCAGGCTTAGCAAAAAAAAGAGTGGCGACAGGCCAATTTTTTTTTCTTGGGTTATGTTGGCTTCGCATTCCTTCCGGTCTCTCCATTCTCACAGGAGTGTATTGGAGTTTGCGTGGCCGCTAGCTAAACATAGATGTGGCGGGCAATCCGCACGGATCAGCATCCTTGTCGCTGCCGTGAGCATGCAGGATCGCGGAAGGACGATAGCTCGCCATGAAAACCAGTTGGGAGCCCATCTTGGGCCCTAGTAGAGAGGGATAGAGAGGAAAATGCATTTGGATTTGCTTTGTCTCGGCTCGTTGCTAAAGAGGGTGGCTTTTTTGGGGGAAAACAAGCTGAGATAGACTCACACAATATTCGAAAAGCTGCAACCCGCACCCCCATCAGACTCTCGACGACGGGTATCTACTAAACAGACGGCACGATGGCCCTTCCCGGCTGGTTGAAGATCTGGTACAAGAGACCAGAATGGAAGGATATTCGCGACTATACACGGCAGCTGAACGATGAAAGCCTGATCCCAAGACATCGACCGAGCTCACCGAGCCCGCCTCTAGCAACAGCGATACCGGCTCGATTGCAGCTGGAAAGAGTGTTGGAAAATAAGACATGCAGCCCAATGTCGTTGCATGATTTTTACTTGTACCTGAAATACATCGAGCACAGCTCCGAGAACTTGGAGTTCTGGCTTTGGTAAGTGGTTGCAGAAAACCACCAGTTCCCCGCGGCACAGCTGGCTGGCCGCAGCAGGGCTGTGTAACAACGATACTGACCTTCCGCTCCAGGTATAAAAATTATGATGCAAATTACCCGTCTGCATTCAGGGAAAGCGAAGACTCGGATATTGAAAACATTAGACCGCTTTCAAAAGCTTATATTCCTGGTTCAGAGGCGTCTGGGTCGAGCACTGCAGCTGTTTCTCGTGAGTCGTGCAAAGCAATGGCAACACTCACCAGCATCAAACTAACAACACCCTAGATAAAGATTCAATAGCGTCCATCACCGAGAGGATCGTACACTTGGAGTCGCCGTGCCTACAAAAAGCCCGAGCTGGACCAGCTTGGAAGAGAACGCTTGCGAGATGGCTCCCGGGCCACGACCATTCCACAACCTGTGGTGATGGATTTTGCCGACTAGACCTCGACCGTGACGATGCTCAGGATATCGAACGAGCCGCGTCGCCCATCTCCCTCTCGCGGTCGGTCAAAAGGGCCAATGTGCCCGCCGAGACGAAAGCCGAGCTCCGGGCGGAGCTCGACGCCGCCGTCGCGACATTCCTCCTTCCGGGGGCCGAGAAAGACCTCAACATTTCGCATTCACTACGACAACGCGTCCTGCGCCGCGTGGAGAAATCGACGGATCCGAGACACCTGAAGCCTGTGGCAGACCACATCCTCGAAGTGATGCGGAACTGTTCACATCGAAATTTTATCAACGTGGGCGTGGGCACGGGCACGTACGAAACGATCTGCGTGAGCAACGTCCTTGGCGTGCTCAACATCCTGGCCGGACTGGTCTTCATGTTCGTCCAGGCCTTTTCGCCCCATATCGGGTCGCATACGCGGTATACGGTCTTGTATGCGATGCCACTCTGGGCGATGGGCACGACGCTGCTGTTGGTAGGCACACAGGGCATGTGCTTTGTGATGTTGACTCAGTCCAAGCGACAAGCGCTGCCATGGGAGAGGTTTGCGCAGGAGGACGCTGCGGAGCCGGGAGCCAGAGCAGGTGGAGGAGGTGGAGGAGGTGGGTGGTTTGCGACACAGAAGAGGTTCCTCTCTAGAACAGTGGCTATTGATAAACAGAAATTTCGGGTGGACGACAAGTATCTGCGGCGGCTGCAGAGGATGATATTGATGCAGTGTGTGGCGGGTGGAGTGCTGGCTTCCTGCGTTGGTGCTCTGATTTTCATCTTTTTGCCTATTTGGAAGGAGACACGATGAAGGACGAGACTCATGAAAGGATGAAAGGAACGAGGACTGAAGAGATGGGCTGAACCATGGGCTAATGTGTGACGATGATTGTGCTCTCGAATCTCCTCTGTCCTGGGTGGTCGGGTCCCTTTAGGTGTCTTCTTCGGATGGGGGGTAGCATTTTGTATCTTGTATGGTGTTCCTGGAATCTTGGGTGATACCCTGTAAACATATAGATTAATTTCAATACAGTAAATAGTTAATTGTATCGGGTTTGGGAAGATTGGAAGTGTTCGACGATAGTATAAAACAGTACCAAGTTTAGGTGTCGTCTCGATATGAGATACTGTATCCGTACACTATCGACTGCCTGGGACCCGAGTGGTCCAAGCGTAAGTATGCCGATAGACTAGCGCCAAAACGGGCGGGAGAGACAAGGATCTTGGGCCCAGCATGGCCGAAAAAAAAGTTTCCACACTCCAGACGACCTCAACCTTCTCACCACCACCACTTACCTCACAACACCATCCCACCCCCTTCTCTTCCACCGTCGTCGTCCACCACCACCCCGGAATCGACACAAACGATGACGACCGCCACAGTTGTCTCCCGTCCCCTTCCCGCCCTCACCGAGGGCTGGACTGCCGAGAAGGACTTCAAACCCATCGGCAAGATCAGCGCCTCTTCGCAGCGCTCCATCGAGCCCGTCGGCCCGCACTTCCTCGCCCACGCCCGCCGTGCCCGTCACAAGCGTACCTTCTCCGAGGATGACCGCATCCAGGCCCAGGAGAGCGCCAAGAACGTCGAACAGGAAGACGATGGCGAGATCAGCGAGCCCGAGGACCCTATGATGCTTCAGCGTGAGGCCAAGGACTGGAAGGTTCGTGTTCCCTCTCCAATTTGTTCATCTCATCTCTCTCTACCTGCGTCATAAGTTATCATACTAACGCATTTAAAAATTTAGGAGCAAGATCACTACGCCATCCTGGGTCTATCCAAGTACCGGTTCAAGGCCACCGAGGACCAGATCAAGCGCGCCCACCGTAAGAAGGTCCTGAAGCACCACCCCGACAAGAAGGCCGCGACCGGTCGCACCGAGGACGATCAATTCTTCAAGTGCATCCAGAAGGCCACCGAGGTTCTCCTCGACCCCGTCAAGCGCCGACAATTCGACTCGGTCGATGAGGGCGCCGAGGTCGAGCCCCCCACCAAGAAGGAGCTGCAAAAGGGCGGCTCGGACTTCTTCTACAAGCGCTGGGGCAAGGTCTTCAAGGCCGAGGGCCGCTTCAGCAAAAAGACACCCGTCCCGCCCTTTGGCGACGTCGACAGCCCCAAGGAGCTTGTCGAGGAGTTTTACAACTTCTGGTACAACTTTGACTCGTGGCGCACGTTTGAGTATCTCGACGAGGACGTCCCCGACGACAACGAGAACCGCGACCAGAAGCGCCACATGGAGCGCAAGAACGCCAACACGCGCAAGAAGAGAAAGGCCGAGGACAACGCCCGCCTGCGCAAGCTCGTCGACGACTGCATGGCCGGCGACGAGCGCATCAAGCGTTTCCGCCAGGAGGCCAACGCGCAAAAGAACAAGAAGAAGTACGAGCGCGAGGCCGCCGAGCGCAAGGCGGCCGAGGAGGCCAAGGCTAAGAAGGAGGCCGAGGAAAAGGCTGCCAAGGAGGCGGAGGAGAAGGCCAAGTTGGACCGTGAGGGCGCCAAGAAGGCAAAGGAGGCAGCGAAGAATGCTGTCAAGAAGAACAAGCGTGTGCTCAAGGGCTCTGTCAAGGATGCGAACTACTTTGCGTCTGGAGATGCCAGTGCCGCGCAAATTGACGCTGTGCTGAATGACGTCGATCTGGTGCAGGGCAAGATTGACCCTGACGAGATCGCCGCGTTGGCTGGCAAGCTGAACGGCTTGAAGGTTGCGGATGAGATCAAGGGTGTCTGGAAGGAGGAGGTCACTCGCCTTGTTGGTGCTGGCAAGCTTAAGGACGGCGAAGTCAAGACTCTGGCCTAAATGTGGGCCTGGCATGTTCTGGTGTTAAGAAGCTGGATAGGTAGGGCATGTTCTGTTTATTAAGACGCGGATAGACAGCAATTTCTATAGACGCAAGAAAGCAACATGTTCGTTGGAACATACTCTGTGACTTGCTTCGGTGTTTCCACGTCTAATACTAAAGGGCTTCTCACCATTGGGTCAATGAACGCATTCTTCAGGTCTGCACGGGACCTGAACCAATCAATATTGATGTTCCGTCGAACGAGGAACTGTGCCAAATTTATACAAAGATCACATCCAGCCATTGCTGTTGAATGGGACACCGCATGTAAAATGAGAACCACCCAAGTTCCCGCTGCCCACATTGCGCAGGCTCAGGGCATGCTCGACGTACCCATCTCGATGTATAGACATATGTGATTGCTCATTTTTTTTTTTCAAGAATGGGTATGTATGGATGAGAGTATAATTCACAAAAAAGCCAGCGTAGAAGTACATTTTGGGAATGTTCTCGCTCGCTCCCTAGTCTATATCAAACCAAAGCGCGAAAACAAAGAAACCCGCGCTCGGGTCTGTTTTGATTTCCTTCTCTCTGAGCGACTAAAACCTTCCTCCCACCAACGTTTCTTGTGCCAGGGAAAAGAAAATCGAGTTTTCCCATCATTCCACCCTTCCAAATCTCACACAGAGATCAACCGCCATCCCTTTAGAGCAGCTTCAGAAGCCTGGCAGCCTGGAGCTCAATCGTGTCGACCTGGGGGAAAGACATCTCCTCCAGCTTCTGCGCATACGGCGTAGGCACCTCGGCGCCAGTGACACGCTGGGCAGGGGCATCGAGGTAGTCAAAGGCGTACTCCATGGTCAGCGCGAGGATCTCGGCACCGATGCCGAACGCAGGGTAGCCCATCTCGACCGTCATGAGGCGGTGGGTCTTCTTGACACTCTTGATGATGGCCTCGAGATCGAGCGGCTTGATGGAGCGCAGGTTGAGCACCTCAACCTCGACGCCGTACTTCTTCTTGAGGCCCTCGGCCGCGACCAGGCTCTGGCCAACGCAGCGCGACGACGTCACGATCGTCAGGTCTTTGCCAGCGCGCTCGATCTTGGCCTTGCCAAAGGGGAGGACAAAGTCGTCCTTTTGCGCGGCCTCGCTCATCGGGAAGGACTCGCCGTACATGAGCTCGTTCTCGAGCACGACGACCGGGTTGGGGTCGCGGATCGCGGCTTTCAGCAGGCCCTTGGCGTCCTCGGCCGACCAAGGCGAGACGACCTTGAGGCCGGGGATGGAGCCGTACCAGGCGCTAAAGTCCTGCGAGTGCTGGGCGGCGACGCCGGCGGCGAAACCGTTGGGGCCGCGGAAGGTGATGTTGCAGGGCTGGATGCCGCCGGACATGTAAAGCGTCTTGGCGCCCGAGTTGATTATTTGGTCGATAGCTTGCATGGCAAAGTTGAATGTCATGAACTCGCACTAGAACGGGAGGGTTGTGCAGAACATTAGCCATTGCACCATGTAGTATAGGTTATCCCCGAGAACCTGACGGGAAATAGGAAGAGGCAACTTGTCCCAAGGAGCCGTAGCAGTACTCACCACAGGGTGCAATCCACTCAACGCAGCACCGATAGCCAAACCAGCGAAACCCGACTCGGTAATGGGGGTATCGATCACCCTGCGCTCGCCAAAGCGGTCCAACAGACCCTTGGTGACCTTGTAGGCGCCGTTGTACTGGGCAACCTCCTCACCCAGGATGAAGACCTTGTCATTTCTCTCCAGCTCCTCGGCCAAGGCCTCGTTCAGAGCATCGCGCACAGTGTACTCCTTGGTGCCGGCGGAGGCATATGTCCTTGTCTGGCGGAGAAGACCGGCGGTAGCGGGGGCGGCGACGGCCTTGTGTGTAGTGGATATCGAGGGGAGGAAAGGCGAGGCGCAGGTTCGAGGCGCGCTGCGGGAAGCCAGACGGGCTGCGGGGCGGAGGAAGCGGGACATGGTGAGATCGTAGAAGGTTGAGTTTTCTTTTCCGGAAAACGAGCTTCGGGGGAGGGGAGGGGG